>JAGJRP010000575.1:0-37874 GCA_022832235.1 Lepidurus couesii | reverse complement strand
AAAAAAAAAATACTGCCTATTCGCAGTTTGTACTTTTTAGGGTTAGGACCATTTGTCCAAGAAAATCAAAATATGCATCCTACCTAGTAAACAAAAAAAGAAAGAAAAAAATGAAAAAAATGTCTCGGAGAGTAATATCATTTCTTTAAAAAAAATGTTTTTGTTTTTATTATCGTTGGCGAAAGGGGGCGGAGTTACAACTCTTTTAACTTGACCCATGCTGCATGCTAATTAGTTTGCGCAGAGAAGGTAATTAAAAAGAGTTACGTATTAAAAAACAAAACGCCTCCCCATTGCCCCCCCCCCACAACTTCTGTAGCAATTGTTAATCCCTTTAAGCTCCTCTCAATTTTTATTTTTTTAGGCTGAATCTTTTGGGGGCAAAAATCTGTTTACAGCCTCCTTCATTAAGAAGCGAGTTTTTATGCAAAACAGAACGTACTTTTTCTTGCTCTTGTGCTTCGTTTCGGTGAACAGAAATGAAGAAAGGGCGGGCTAACGATAACCAGAATCTTGGTAGCTATGCTATATTCCCTGTGATGTTGGTATCAAATCTCAATTGACTGCAAAAAATAATAATAATAATAATTGATGACGCAATAAGACACACCCACATACACACATACAATTATACATATTACCAAGGCATGGGTCAAAACATGATACGTTATTTAGAAATTGCGTAAGAAAATTAAAAGTTATGGTACTGTACGTAGTTTCAAATAATGCCGCTATGGAGCAGTTCTAGTCATCTGTAGGTTCCATGTTGTTTGTTATTAAAATGAGAGAAGAAGTAAGAAGGCAGGGTTTTACAAAAACTTTTAGAGCCTTCCCATGTTCAATTTGCTGAGAAAAAAAACCATGCCATTTTTGTAAGCTCTATGTACGTAAAAAGTTGACCAACGAGTCTTTGTTGGGTTCTTACAATCAGACGTGTCCAGTGCATTTTCCCATTTTTCGGATTTTGTTTACCAAGTTTATTTTATTTCAATTTTTTTAGCATGTTAGATCCTAATCTCAAGTTCTCTACTCTCTGTCCCTTTCCTTCCTTCCGATGATGATGATAATGATAAAATTAACCATTCGAAAGCTTGAAGTAAAAAAAAATTTTTCCGTAAACAGCATTAGTGGAACCGTGATATCAGGACGTCACACAACCGCATCTATAATACATTCCGCAGTTTTTATTTAAAACGAATTACTTTTCTGTAGATTGTTGTTTCGGAAAAGAGCAAGAAATTAAGTTTTTTTTTTTTTTTTTTTTTACTCTGACGGTAATAGATATGGACAATATAATGTAACGACCTGGGGATCCCCCTTTTGATCGTTAAGAACATATATCCTTGGGATATCCCTGGCTACCACCTCTCGGTAAAGGAACGCAAAATCACCCTGAGGGTACCTGAGGACATTACGCTGCTAGTAGGTTATAGTAGAGGAGGGATTGAAGGGGAAAGGGAAATCAATAGTAGTTGGCCTTAGTTCGAATCCTTAGACACCGTACTGTACTTGACTTTGGTGTTTATTTTCTGGGCTGTCAAGGTAGGTCTAAATGTCCCTCATTTGCCTAAATATATGGCACAGAACGCGGCTGAGCATTTTGGAATGAACTATGTATATGAACAGTTTGGGCGAATGTAAACAATAGGATAATTTATGCGCAAATTAAAGCTTACATCACGAAGATCTTTAAACTTTATTTTTATGCATAATAGATGGTAATTGCAGAGTAAATAGGTGCTGAAGTTAGCTGCAACGACGATTTTATCAACGACGATTTGATAGAGAAATAAACGACACCTAGCGGTGATAGAAAACAATAGTTGTGGATTACTGCATTGACGAAAATTTTACCAAGCGAGATCTCCCGAAAAGTATTTGCTATAATTTCTAGAGAGATTGTTTTCAAGTTAATGTATTTTTTCCTTTATGAAGCGATATGAAGACAGGAACTTTACAGTGAGGAAATATTTCTTTTTACCTTTTAGGTAAACAAGACTTATTTTATGAAGAGTTTGCTTAACAAGATTAAAACCGGTTGCCTTAACACAATGCGCATTGGTTTTGTCAGATTAGAAATTATCTCTTGGGCTTAATTTTAGATATAGATTACTTCAGCTCCTCGAGAATTTCAATTTGAGAATTTGTGAATTTTAATCAGAAATGAAGCTAAACTTGAGCAGACTTATTTTTGATTTTGTTAAGAATGAGTTAGAGAATTTTGTTAAGCTTTTGTCGAGGCTTTATATTTGGGTTACACTGCCTTTTTAATTATTCCATCTTGGGTTATATGAGGGCAAGGATTATCGAGTCATCATGGAAAAGGAATCGTCAGAAATCATCCCTCTAACAACAAATCACCGACTACTTTTCACAAGCCTCGGAGGCAAACATGGCGCATTACGGCGACCGACTCTACATCGTGAGTTTCAAATTTCCTTTTCAGTTGCTATTTTTTATCAATATTTTTCTTCCCACATATACAAATTGATTCAATTGTGTGCCTCTTGTTTTGGTTACTTTGAAAAAGACCGACACGGTAACAGGCAAATCCTTTCGCTGTGGTGAATATCCAGCTCAGAGGAAAAAAGTTGTGTCTGCTCTGAATAAACGTGGTTTTGTCGAAGGAGATGTTTTAGGCTTGTATGCCTCGAACCACATGGAGTTTTTAATTGCTACCCATACAGTTTGGGCGTGCGGCGGTTGTACTACCATCGCTAATCCACTTCTGACTGCTGGTAAAAAAGACTATTTACACCTTAAATGTCGCTGATCAGTTAGCCAGGTAGCGTGTTTAATTATCACTATAATGAAGGTGAACTGGCTACGCTGCTAACGACTGCCAATCGAAATTTGTAGTCGGTGACTGGTGCCATTTGTTCGATACAAACAGTGATCATGGCTGCCCCTAGATGTCCTAAAGTTACATAAGTATTCGTTATTGGCGTTTTTGAGGGTTGTACGCCTGTAGCGGAGCTTTTAGCTGACGATGGATCAGGTACATAAAACGAAAGTTTCTTCACATAATTACGTAACTTAAGTTGACTAAGAAAGTAGACGTGCTGTTGGTGGGGTTTTTGGGTAGCGTATCCGGAAGCAGTAACGGTGGACGTTACGTTATGAATTATGTTATGTGTATATGCCGTACACTAGCGGATCTACGGGGCTGCCTAAAGGGGTAATGCACACCCATTATATCGCTATAGTTGTGAAATCCTAAGTCCGTAGTTAATAATCTACCCCAAAGTTAGAATATGGCTTTTGAGTTTAACTAGTAAAGAATTTCGTAGGAGAGATCCACACCCGGGCTTGAAGACATACTTTATTAACCCATTCGTCAACTTGACCTTTTTAGTCCATATAGTATCGTCACCATTCAAGTCTACCAAGAAATGTGCAGCAGTTCGCTTTACTCGGATAAGGAGTACTTTTCTAGTATCCAGAAATACAAAGTAGAGTATACAATTACAATAGTTGAAGCATAAAACAATAAGTTGGAATCATGTTTTGCGCATCATCGCCGTCAGTGTTTGGATTTCCTACTCCAATGCTATATACAGTAATTATATTAAAAAAAAAAAATAGCTGACAATTACGACTTGGCGAGCGTCAAGATCTTCGCAGTTGGAGGGACATTCGAATCTGGAAGAAGAATTCAGAAAGAAACTCCTGTGTTCGGTGTACTTACTTTCAATTAAGTTTTATTAAAATTAACTGTCTCTATAACAAAAGTTTATTTTTTAAAATAAAACTTTTAAATTGGTATTTTATGGGTTTGTGATCGTTTTAATAAATTAGTTTTGGCTTATAGCAAAAACTCCCTTCTGCCAAGGGAGTCTTTGCTTTGGAACAAATGCTCTCCTATACAAGGAAAAAGGCGTTCAATTTAACGCTCAGAAGTCCTAATTTCCAACGTGCCGTCTTTTCTTTTTTAAAGAGTAAGAACAGTTGGACATATGTTATTTTCTAATGAACTGAAGGTAAAATTATAATACAATTTACAACTCATCGAAACTCATATTTTTGTGTAGGTTGTAGTGAAAATACAGGAGAAATACTATGACTAATACTAATACTATCATCCTGGAGAGTTGTGTTTCAAAAGTGCATGTTGGATGAAAGATTACTTCGACAATCCAGAAGTAATTTCGTTTTAGATTAGGTAAAATTGGGTTCTAGGAATAATTTCAGAGTTTTCTTTTTCTTAGGCTACAGAGCTTATTGTACTCAAGAGGGGACAAGTGACCTTGGTTACTACGACGAGCAAGAGTATATTTACATCAAGGAACGAATCAAGGATGTCATCAAGTACCGCGTCATGCATGTGAGTTTCTTTGAAGGAATAAAAAAGTGTGTCCTTGATCGTAAACAAAAGCCAATTGCCGTAGGTGGTACTTGTACGTCTAGAAACTATCATTTTTATAGTCATCCAGAAGTTTTGGATTGCGCAAAAGAGGGAATTCCGCATGAAGAAGACAGAGAACATCCCGAAGTTTTGTTGTAAATAAGTAAGGTAGTTTGCTTTATAATAAGGACATTTCCAAACTATAGTGGTAACAAAGAGTCTATTATGATTTATTAGCTTCATGATTTATTTTGAATAATGCTGTTACAGAGTAAATCGGTATCTATATGAACAACTATATATGCGGAGGTGTGTGTTTTATCGACAAGATTCCTTGAAATCGTTTTGGCAAAATCTTACGTCGAATTGAGAACACTTAAGAGATTTAGATTATAAGAAAGAAGCATTCGTAAGAAAAGTGGCTATTTTTTTTCTCACTAATGACTGACACAAGACTCTAAGCCAAGGGTTCTCAAACTTCTTCGTTCGCGGCGCCTCTCGGAACATATCCCCATCTCGCGCGGCGCTCCTTAGAACATTGGCTTATATAACTGCTGCATCTACGAAATTATAGGAATCTTTCGCGGCGCCCCTGCAAGCCTACCGCGGCGCACCAGGGCGCCGCGGCGCATGGTTTGAGAACCTCTGCTCTAAGCAATGCGCAGCGTCAATAACGGTTTTTCAACAATGAAAATCTTCAATAAAACCATGAATATTCGCTTAACAGAATAATGCTTTGTTTAAGAAATTAACTTTTGTTGATAAAATACATCGAATTCTTCTAAAAACTAATGTAATTCTTGTAACATCATTGTGCCTTCATTACATTAGTATTTCATTATAGGCTTGACTTCTGTATGCAATATGAGTAAATCTGCCGCTTTTATTTAAATAATAAAGAAACGGCGGGAATATTTTCGATTTCTTGTCGCCGGAAGCGCTGCAGTAGTGTTTTGATTCTCGCGGCGGTTGGAACTTCACATTTTTAATTCATTTATTGCAATAAAGGCCAATTGTGTTTTCTTTATGTTTCGTTGCAATGAACTATAAAAAATGACCAGTTTAATCAATTCCTCAAGTAATTCGCAAACCCAATTGCGTTCGAATAAAAAGGTTGTAAGTCAATCAAGTTCAAGTTCAAGTTCACGAGAATTCCAAACTTCATTTTCAACGTCTACTCCTCTCCCTGGCTCAACAACTAATTCAAATAAAGCCAAAAGCAATAAAAACGCACAGCTAAACTCTTTTACATCCTTGACCCCTAATTCTCGTGCTAAAATAGCTGCATGGGGTTTGCCAACGTCCATTTTAAATGTAAGTCCACCTTTAAATTCTCTAATCACAATTCTCAGTTTTCCGTTGTTTTATCTTAAAAAGAAATACACCGAAAATGGCGTCATATCGATGTTTCCTTGGCAAGTCGAATGCCTTAACTTGGATGGCGTTTTAGCTGGCAAGAATTTAGTCTATTCCGCTCCAACATCAGCTGGTAAATTCCTTAAATCCTTCTAAATTCATTTGAGTAAGCTTAAGAACTTCCATCTTAGGTAAAACGCTAGTTGCGGAGATTCTAATGCTCAAATCCGTCTTGGAACGCAAGAAAAAAGCCTTATTTATCGTCCCATACATTTCCTTAGCCCGTGAAAAGATGCATTATTTGCATGTAAAACGTCTTGCATTTCTTCGAAAGACTTTTAGTTAATAAAAATTAATCATTTTATATTTTAGAACCTAGTCCAAGAAGAAGGCTTGAAAATAGGCGGTTTTATGGGCAGTCATGCCCCAGCAGGTGGATTCCAAGCACTTGATATCGCCATTTGTACTATAGAAAAGGCCAACAGCTTAGTGAACAAGTAAAATTAGTGTCACTTTTCTTGTTTACATGCAAACGATGTCATTTATGTATATTTCCAGGTTATTAGAAGAAAATCAGTTGGCCCAATTAGGAATTGTGGTCGTGGATGAGCTTCATTTGCTGAGCGATCCTCATCGAGGCTATTTGTTAGAGCTTCTCCTCACCAAGTTGCAGTACATGAGCCGTAATAGCTCTCCAAAAGCGCTTCAAATCATCGGAATGTCTGCTACTCTCCCGAATTTGCCTTTATTGGCTCAGTGGCTAAATTCAGCTTTATACAGAACCGATTTTCGCCCTATTCCGTTGGCTGAGTACATCAAGATAGGAAACGCGCTCTACAACTCCCACATTATTTCTGTCAAGGCATTACGTCCTATCGTTCCCCTCCAGGTAATTAAAAATCGTTTTTTCAATCAACTTAGATAAAATAGTGTAGATCTTCCTTCCATTTTTAGAATGACTCGGATCATTTGGTCCATCTTTGCTTGGAAACCCTCCTAATGGGGCATTCCGTCTTGGTTTTCTGCCCTAGCAAAGCCTGGTGTGAGAAACTGGCCGAAAATGTTTCCAGCGAGTTCTTCAATATAGGTCTGAACCAACTGTTTCATAAAATAAGTGGTTAAAGTCATGTTTTTTAATTATTTGGGATTTAGGTAAGCCTGCTAATTCGCCCCAGAATGATCCAATCGGCTCCACGCGGTCTGAGTTGAGGTCACAGTTGGTTGCAGCGAGGTTAATAGAGGTTTTGGAGCACTTAAAGCGCTGTCCAGCGGGATTAGACCCAGTTCTAGCTCGAACGGTTCGATTTGGCGTAGCTTTTCACCATGCAGGCTTAACTATGGAAGAAAGAGATATTATAGAAGGGTCTTTTCGCTCGGGAGCCTTACGAGTGCTCGTAGCCACGTCTACATTGTCATCTGGCGTGAATTTACCAGCTCGGAGAGTTATTATCCGCTCGGCGTTCTTCCAAGGATCTCCAATTGACGTCCTAGCCTATCGGCAAATGGTGGGAAGGGCAGGAAGGCAAGGCGTTGATGTCGAAGGTATTCAAATCGATTGCAAAGCCGGATAATTAAAAACATACTATTTTAGGAGAGAGTATTTTGATTTGCCAAGAGCATGAGAAGAAACAAGTTGAGAAGCTTATAAAGTCTGAATTGAAGCCTGTACAGAGCTGTTTAGCTAAAGCGGGCGATGAAACATTAGCTGAGAGCATGAAGAGAGCCATTTTGGAGGTAAAATAAATGTCGATTTTAATGAATTTCTAAATGTTCGATGGTTTTAAACTTTTTCTTTAGGTTATAGCCAGTGGAGTGGCTACAAAACCTTCTGATGTTGAGATTTATGCGAATTGTACTCTACTGGCAGCCTCTTGGAGGGAAAGCGACCCGGGGCGTAGAGTTTCCGAGTCGTTAATCGTAAACTCCATTGAATTTTTGGAGAAAAACGAGTTTGTTAGGTGATATTCCATTGGTTTCTACACACTAGTCTTATAATTGAGCAACTTCTTTATTAGAACACAAGCTGTGGATGGAACTGAAGACATTCGCTACGTTCCAACGCAATTGGGTCAAGCTTGTTTGGCCTCAGCGCTCTCGCCAGACGAAAGTTTAGTGGTTTTAGGCGAACTTCAAAAAGCAAGACGCAATTTTTCGTTAGAAAGTGACTTGCACGTGATTTATCAAGTAAAATCCAATCAGATTTCTTTCTTAAATCCAATGAAATAGATATAATAAGATTTTTCTCGTTTTTTATAGGTTACACCCACTTACTTGGCCAATCAATGGACTAATATGGATTGGCTGGCTTATTTGACGCTTTGGGAGAATTTAAGCCCTGAATTGAAGCGTGTTGGGGAACTGGTGGGCGTGGAAGAGAGATTTCTCGTCAGGTCCATGAAAGGCAATGTTAATTCAGCTGTAGCGAAGCAGGTAAGTGTCTCGGGGGTAGACTAAAGGGAAGAAAGGGTGGGAAATAAAAGGAAATTAATTTATTTTGAGTAGGCAAAGCAACACGCGATTCATGTCAGGTTTTATACCGCCTTAGCCTTGCACGATCTCGTCAATGAAGTGCCTTTACCTACTGTAACCCAGAAGTATGGCTGCAACAAGGGTTTTTTGCAGAATTTGCAGCAACAAGCCTCGACTTTTGCCGGTAAAATTGATTCTAAAAAAATCGAATGAAATATTTTGACAACTAAAATTGAATTTTGGGCATTACAGGTATGGTGAAGGCGTTTTGCAACAAATTGGGATGGCATAGCTTGTCTTTATTGCTCGAACATTCCCAAGAACGACTGCAATTTGGTGTCCAGCGAGAATTGTGCGATTTGGTGCGTTTGCCTTGCTTGGATGGACAGAGAGCTCGGTTACTCTTTAACGCTGGGTTCGAATCCGTTGCTAGTTTAGCAGCTGCCTTACCTATGGATGTGGAAGTAGCTCTGCGAAAAGCTATGCCATTTGAAAGGTAAATTTCAGGGGTTTTCGAGGATTTTGGGAAAATTGGTGGAAAATTAATTGCATTTTTGTGGTTTATAGCAACAAAGCTTTGGATGGAGAGACTGCTTATGAAGTCCAGAAAAGACAAGCTAGTCGAATGGTCTGGATTACGGGCAAAAAAGGCATTGTTGAGAGCGAAGCAGCCCGGATGATTGTAAACGAAGCCCAAGATCTCCTTAAAGTTCGTTTTACCTCTATACGTTGAGCTTTAGCAATTATTACAATATTTCTAGTATTTTATTTTATATATATTTCCAGTCCATTTTTGCGTCTTTCTTTCAGTCCCTTTTTAGTTTTTGTTTTATTTATGAACGTACTTATAATTGTTAGTTATACATGTAATATTATTACTAATAATGATAATAAAAATAATAGTAATTTTTATTGTTGTGTGTTATTCTCCTTAAAGTGTATTGCTTTTATTGTATGTTTTACTTTTTTCGTATGTTTAGATTATATTTAACTTTTGAATTGTTTGTATTACAGAAAGAGCTTGGTTTGAAGGAACTACAATGGGATAAACAAGATCAGAAGCCGGAAATCAACCTAACATCCCTAAATCGACAAAGCTTCGCCTTTAATTCGCCAATTCTGCTGTCTAACTCCAAGCGTTTCTCGAATTCGCCCAAAATCTCTCCATTGCTGCTCCAACAAAGCCGGCATTCTTCCGTAAAGTCTCTCAGAGTCTCTTCGAGCCGTTCCAGTACGAGATTAACGTCTACTACAGTCAGTGGCTGTTCCACTCCCTTATCCACCTCAAAATCGAGAGATTCGAGGCTCAACCTTAATAAACCTGAAGATTCCAACAATAAACCTAAAGCTATGGATATAACCCCTGATTTATTCGACTCCAATTCAACTATTAACGCGGAAGTCACCTTCGATAGCTTCCAACTCGATACCCAAGTCCTGGGGGAGATCCAAATGAAAGAAAACCTGCATAACAAGCGAAACTCCCTTTCCATTAGTCTTTCTTTGCCTCCGACCAAAAAGTCGCGCCAAGGATCACCAGCCACGTTTTCGGGCCCGAAAACCTATCCAGAGACAGGAAGCGAAGATCTGTTTCCTGAAAAATCGCCCAGTCAGCCCAAAACGCCTCATTACGATGTCTGCAGTGAAGAAATAGTCTTCGTTTCCAACCTGTCAGCTCATTCTTCAATTAATCCTACTCCAAATTTTATCGATTCCCCGAAAGAAAGATCTCGTCACGAAGAAACGTTATCAGATTCCTACTTTGAAGCCGTTTTTCAGACCTATTTTAAGGAAGCCACGCCCCCAGATCGCCCGGAATCTTCAAAAGCAGCAAGTGATGAAAATAATGTTTTAGAAAACAGTTTGGATCAAATATTCGATCTAAAACGGTCAACCAAGAAGATTAGACCGCCTCCGAAGAAAAAAACTACTCCATCTAGAATAATTAAGGAGATTTTACCCTCCAAATCAGATTTTCTGGGAGAAACAACCAACCAAAGCATTTCTGTGATTGAAAGTCAAGATTTAGTCACAGAAACGCCTGTAAGGACACGCAAAACCCATGCTAAGACGATTTTCAAGCCTGTTATGTTGAACAGTCCAGAATTGGTGGAAGCCACACCCCCTGTTCGGTCCAGAACGTTGCGTGGGCGTAGCAAATTGGAATCCGGAATCGAATCCACGATTCCGTTGACTTCTCTGATGAAACAGAGCAAACGCACAATTCTAGCGAAGAAAAGTGAGAAGTTTACAACGGGAAAAAAATATTTGGTGAATGTTTGCCAAAATGAGACGGATTTCGAAGAATTTTTCACGAATTGGAACTGGAATATGACGTTTGCAGTTTCGCTGGTTTTGGAAACCAAAGTTCTACCACCGAAAGTACAAATCGGAGCCAGGATTTCCAGACAAAGTGTGAAAATCACTCCCAACGAGGACGGAATTCGGTTGGGAAACTCGGACCAGATTTTGATTGGGGCAGCAGTTTATTGGAATAACGAAATTGGATATTATGTGTCGTTTAAGCGATCAGGTGAGTTTAGATTTTGGATTTTTAATGAATTCCGTATATTCTTTTTATTTTGTGCGTGTGTGTGTATAGATTCTAACATGGATATGCAAATTGTGACGGCCAAGTTCGATGAAGCATTCAAGAAATCCAAACTTTGTCTCATGTGGAGCGCTGCGAAGCAATTAAGAGCGTTAAACCAAGCATTTGGAATTAATTTGGAGTGTTCGACGAAAGTTTATGATTTGGAAATAGCGTCATGGCTTATGGATCCTGAATCGGAAGATAATTCATTGCAAAAACTGGTAAGCTTTTCTACTCTTCTATTAGATTTTATTAATTAGATTATTTTGTGTTTAATTGTATAGGTGACGGCCTTTTCACCAGAAATGATTTTGGACCAGCAGAAGGCTAAAGAAAAGGGTGTTTTATGGTTTGAAGAAGCTTGTAGGGAAGGTATGGTGTTAATCTCCACTTTTCCTGCTGTACGAACGAAATTGGAGGAGCTGAGACTATGGGATTCGTTTCAAAGTAAGTTAATTAGTTAAAATTAATATTTAGGTTTAATTTGTTTGTTTTCTAGTGGAGATGCTTTCTGTGCGGTGTTTAGTGGGTATGGAACTGAACGGTTTGGGTTTTGATCAAAAAACAGCCGACAAGTTGAAAATCGTGTTGGAAAATAAGTTAGAGAAGCTTAAAACACTTGCGCATCACTTGGCTGGACGTCCGTTTAGACTCACATCACTTGATGATGTATCAAAGGTAGAATTTAAGGAAGGGATTTAAGGCTTGGGTGGTTTTTAATAGAATTTTGATTGTAGGTCGTCTATAATGAGCTTGGATTGTCGAAACATGGGACTATTATGAGAAAAAACCGTAAGCAAGTGCGAAGTGTGAGCAAAGAAGCATTGCTGAGGCTAGTTGACGCTCATCCGCTACCCCAAGTCATTCTAGATTGGAGAAAAGTCAATAGTGCGTTGAACAAAGTAAATATCCGTGACTTTTATTATATTATTATTGGCTATAAGAACTCTAAGCTTAGTTCATTTTCGTTATTAGGTTATATTTCCACTGAGTAAACTGGCTGAGAAGAATGTTGGGTTGAATATGGATCGAATTTATGGCGAATGTCAGTTTCATTCAGCTACAGGCCGAGTTTCTATGCGAGAACCTAATTTACAAAGCATTCCTCGAGATTTTATTATTAAATCGCTTGAAGAGTCATCGACAGAAATTATTAGCATGCGAAAAGCGTTTATTCCACGTAAAGGTAACTAACAGAGGAACCATGCAATTAAATGATAACCCAAATGGATAATTTGAGTATTTATTTTTGCTTTTTCGCCTTTATTTATTTAGGGGCAGTTTTATTGACTGCGGATTATAGTCAGTTGGAATTGCGGATTTTGGCATTCCTGGCTGACGAGCCTACATTGAAAACCATTCTAAATAGCGATGGAGATGTGTTTAAGCTCGTGGCGGCAAAATGGAAAAATATTAGTGAAAGCCAAGTAAGTAATTCAAATGTATTTATTAGTAATTATACCTTATTTGTAATTTTGTTATTTTTTTAGTTAGTAATTTTTCCACGATTATTTTTAAAAATATGTAATGAGTGCATTTAATAATTTTCTATTCATTCTAACTTATTTTCGTATCCTTTCAGGTTAACGCTGAATTACGTCAGCAGGCCAAACAGGTATGTTACGGCATGATTTATGGGATTGGGCCTAAAGCTCTTGGAGAGCAATTGGGATTAGATGAAAGTGAAGCTGTGGTATTTATGGAATCTTTTAAAAATAGCTACAAAGGTCGCTTTCAAGTTCTCATAGTTTTGAACAAATTACTTACAATTAAATTATATAGGAATCGCCAAGTTTTTGCAAGAAACTGTTAAGAAATGTCGAGATTTGGGCTACGTAGAGACGCTGTTACACCGTCGACGGTATCTTCCTGCCATTAAAAGCTCGCAAATTGGTCTACGAAGTAAGTTCTTAACAATACACCCAAAGAAAATGTATCAGTAATTTTAGTAAACACATTTCTAATGAAGTATAGGATTTAAAGGAAGAGAGAATTGAAGTTATAATAATTTTCGTATTTTATAGGTCAAGCTGAACGACAGGCTGTGAATACGACTGTCCAAGGCTCAGCTGCAGATTTGGTGAAAGCAGCAATGGTGAAAATAGAGGAGCAACTCAAGATCAATTTTCCCAATACTTCGCCTGTTTTACAACGTACTAATTCACAAGGTTGGCGTAGAAATACTGAAGAAATCCATGGCGCCCATTTGGTCTTGCAGCTTCATGATGAGCTGATGTACGAGGTAAATTTACAGCGATTATAGCTTGAAAATCGGGAAGATTTTCTTAAATTTTGCTTTCCTAGGTGTTTGAGGAGAATTTGGTGCAAGTTGCCCAAATTGTCAAAATGAATATGGAAAAAGCTTTGCCATTAGACGTTCAGTTACCAGTCGCCGTCAAATCAGGTAATTCATGGGATACTTTGACTGCTTTGGAGTTGTAGAAATTAATTGTATATTGAGTCTTGTACTTCCTTCACTGCCTGTGATACTCTAAAGCTCCTATTTGTCCTAAATTGCTGTAAATATACATTTATTTTACATTTTGTAATTATTTTTAGCCTTTTTTTATTTGTGGTACATGAAAGTGTAGTCTAATGCTATGAGATGAGCAATCTCGCTTTATTATTAGCTGGGCAAGTCCCTCAAGGGACATGCCCAGCTTATACTATCGTTTGGCGGTTTGTAATTTTAGAAATAAAGCGTAAACTTTGATCGGAACTGATCCGATCAGTTCCGAATTGATGGGATCGGGACTTTGGTTGGGGTTTTACTAATGTTGTACAAAACGTTCCTCACAAAAACAAGTTCCCAAAAAATATTGTACTGTGTGATTTGTGATTTGTTGAAATAAAAGCTAAAATTTTGGAAATTTTTGCGAGATTTAAAAAAAAAATCCGCTAAAAGGGGTGTGGCCTGCACAAAAAGGGCGAATCCTATTGGTGGATTGGACCAAAAAGGGGACGTGGCTCCTTTTCGAGCTAGGGAAGCTTTTTCAGGGCTTTTCGCCATAAGGAATAATGTTATATCAAGGGGAATTCAAAAATCGCCTCGCCCCTTCCCCTGTTCCCAACTTCCCTGCTCGCTTTCCTATCCCTGATATTCGAGCTCGTAATGCCGAAGCATCACAATTTCGAATACAGGAATAGAAGCTTGCCGGAAAGGCATAAGGTACAGAGAAAGGGAGCCATTTAATATTTTTTTTTTTTCGACGAATAAAGTGCATCGACCGGGAATCGAATCAAGGACCTGTTGATTCGACCTGTTATCCACTTGGTCATACGATTATATTAGAAAGGTGTGGAAACTTCTATAAATGCAACATGTGAACGAAGCTGGTGTACTACCATGGGTGTACTCGTGCGTAACATCCATCTTTTGTTCGATTTATTAAAATATGATGGTTCGGCTACAACTATACCTTGTACTCTAGAAACTTGCATTATTATTAGTATACTTCCTTCAAAAATCGTGAAAAATTGAGATCCTCTTCAACTGTTTCACTGCAGCCATCTATTGACAAGAAGCTTCCGTTCCTGTTCACGCCTTCGGACATCCACTTGCCCAGCTTATTCGACAGTTAGACCTGTCGTCTTGTAAAACTCGTGAAATACGTGAGGAAATTCTTTATTCGGAACGAACTTAAAATTACAGAAAATGCTTTACTTTATACTTCAAGTGACTTTCTGGGATGAGAGGAGTTAAAATGAGTGAATAGTTTAATGCAACAAACATTCTAACACTCTAAAGTTAATAATTTGGCTAGTTTTTTTATAGTTAACAGGATATTATAAACGTAAAAGCACCTATAAGGCGTCAAAGGCACAGTTTTGTTACATTTCTACAGAAGAATAAGCAAAAGAAGACAAATTTTGACCGAACTTTTGATTAGGAGAAGTCTAGCTGACGTGTTTATACTTGGTAAAGAGATTGTAAAGCACTCGGAGCGTCGACTTGAGATCCAAGTTGACAATATCTTCAGGGCGAGCTTTAGGTTTGGGTAATCCAGCATCCTGCATTAATTCAAAGGCAAATGCGACGTTATGAACCTTTTGATCGAAATCCTGCGGAGTTAAGTAGAAATCGTGGAGTGGTACAAAGTATCCTTCCAATAACCCCATAAGGAGGCTCAAGTAAACCCCATCGTGGAACTGAGTATCCAAATCTGACACTTCCAAGTTAATTTTGTTCAATTGCTTGTTAACAAACGTCACAAGCGACTAGAAACGTATAGAATCAAGTTAAACTTTATAAAATCTGGCGCTATTTTGATTTCTTTACCTTCTTCACGACTTGCAGCTTATCAGGGGCGTGGTCAAACAACGTATCAAAAGCGTCTCGCTCTAAACGCAGACCCAAGTCGTCATAAGTAGTCGTAATGTCTTCGGAAACAACTCTATGGCTCAACATGCCTTCTTTTTTCTAAAACAGACTATTTTCAAGCTAGTTTTGGGGTAGAATGTGCAGGTTTTACCTGTACTACCACAACGTTGACCGAAACATTCTCTGGTAGACGAATTGGCGCCCTAAACTGCCGAACTAACGCTACTAATAAGTGAAGAATCGCAACCAGATTTTTTGTATGAATGCTCTCAACACTCCAACGTTGAGAAGTTAGACGATTTAGTCCTAAAACCTGGAAAAATGTAATAAAAGTTGACAATGTTAACAGACACTATTTGCATATAGTTTACTTGATTAGCATAGCCAAGGACAATCCTTAGCTTTTGTTTTTGGCCTTCTTCGGATTGAGTTACTTCTGGCACGTCTAGTTTCTGACTGGTGAGTTTCTCAAGCAGCTTTTGCAGCACTTGTCCGTCGTACAAATCCTCGCCCAGCTCTTTCACAATAATTCGCTGCGAAGCCAACTCGTCATTGATCCATTCCACCAAAACTGATATAAGCGACTTGATTTTAAAATCTTCCAAAGACCTGGGTTCAATCATGGACCTTTCCTCATTCTCATCTGTAGTATCAAGACCATCTATTATTCCATGTTCTTTTAAAAAATACGCAATAATTACCCAAGGCGTATTCCTCAGGAGGTAAAACCATCGAATTCGGGTTTCCTGGCGAATCAATAGCATGTTTGCCCTCATCTTGGACTTCTTGCACTACAAAATTTACAGTATTAAGAGCTTACAATATAAAAAGAATGTAACATATAACGTAAGATAACAATAACAGTCACGATTTAACCCAAACCATGACCAAATATGGTCAACGAAAACACGAAACCGAAGTCATAATTTCTAAACACTTGTAAAGTTTAAACTAACTTTAAAAAAAAAGACCGTACCTTCCTTCACCTTCTTTTTACGACCCAAAGTGCCAATTTTGTCCCAAAACGACTCTTCTTTGTCGTCTTTTCGGGGTGTTGTTCCTGTAGGTCGAGGAGATTTAGGTCTGGGCGACGCCATTTCGAATGCTTTTTGCCTACCCACTGGGATAGTTCCACTACTAGGCCCTACACAAAAAATTCCTTCATTTTACCTTGCTTTTTCAAACCCATAAATGCCTAAAATGTAATAAATTAGCATACGCAAATCCGGATTCGCATTGGATGGCACTTTCGATATTTCTCCGACAATTTGGACTTTTTTCCGCTGCTCGGTCGCAGCTGATACTTCTGCGTCATCTTCGGATTCGCCCGAACTTTGCGTATCTGGCGTTACTGGCCAACAATGTACTTCCACCGAGGATTGTCTCGCTAATGACTGTTTAATTGGTATTTCCACCTCTTCTTCCATGTTTGCTTTAGATTTTGAACTGAAAAAGTGTAAACTGTTCGCTTGTAAACCTCAGTCAATACTGCGAGACTTGTGGCGACGAAATTGCGATACAGGATATGTCGATAAAAAGGGCGGTTTCCCACATTTCCTGATCTCAAAGGTTTGTTTTTGTGTAAGGCTAAATGACGTCAAAAATTCTGCTCGTGTATTAGAGAACCATGTCAGATGTTAGGGTGAAGGATTTGAGAGAAGTCTACATGCAATGGATGAAAAGAAACTGATAATAAAAACTTCCGTATGCCAAACTCCCATTAAACGACCTTTTTATCTTTTCTTTCTTCTACGCCGACAAATCTTGATGGTCATACAAATTCTGGTCGTAAATATCGGCTTTCACCACTCGACCTCCAAAAAACCGTCCATTTAACGCACTACGAGCTTTTTCGGCATCTTAGAAGAAACAAAGATTCAAAATCCGAAAATTTTAACAAAGAAATAAACCGATCTTACCAGCTCCAAAGTTGAATTCCACAAAAATCTTGACAATGACATCAGCGTTTTCCTCTTCGGATTGTTTTTCTTGATAAATAATGACTCGTTTTACAGCCCCGAATTTGGAGCATTCCTCAGTGATTTCATCTTGCAAATTATCGTCCACATCTTCGATCCCAACCATATTCCTTAACACAACCACACGCGACTAAAAATCCAAACAAATTAATCAAATATTTCAATAAAGCCAACTAAGATATTCTTAATTGTTTACAACCTTACCTCTGCATTGCGCATGAGTTTTTGCATAACCAAATGCCTCGCTGATTGTCCTTTAATGGACAGATTCTCTTGCTGCTGCAAAGTTTGGGCTTCAATCGCTTCTTGCATGAGTTTTTTCTGGATCTCCTCGGCTTGTTTATTCTGAAAACACACATACATTAAACCCGCATCTTTTATGATTTAAATACGTTTTACTTTATGATCATGATTAGCTAAGGCTGCTAAGGGCGCTGAGAGAGCAGCCGCAGCAGCTTTAGCTACCGCCACTGGTGAAGGAGTGGGCGGAGCCACTTTAGTTGCTGGCGAAGTGGCTAAAGTAGGTGTGATGGTTACCACCGAGGGCGGTGGGATAGTTACTACCGGTGCAGCGGCTGCTGCTTGGAGGAAAGAAGCGGGTAAGCCTGTTCCTCGACTCATATTAGCAGCCGACGTGGCTGCAGCAGCCACAGCAGCTCCAAGATTGATAGCAGTGCTAATAGTAGCCGCCATAGAGGCTGGTGAGAGGTTCGCGAAGTTAGCCAAGCTGGCTAAGCCATTGCCCATATCTAAATATTCGAAATCAGTAGTGTTTCTTTTGAGAAAGGCTATAAAATGCTTACCCAAAGGACTGGCTCCCCCCAATGCTCCAGCTACAGCATCCATAGCTTGGATACGGGCAGTAGCAGCTGCTGCTGCCACCGCAGCAGCAGCAGGAAGACCAGTTTGAGGTGGCGGTAGTCCAGGATGCTAAAATAAAACAAAAAATGAATAAATTATAAAACAAATAAATCCAAAATAACCATTAATTAGTTTATAAGTTAGAAGCTTACTCCGATCTGGTTTGGCGGTGTGATGCAGCGTCCTACTCTTAAGAACTGACCTCCGAGGTCAAACAAGTTCATAGACGCAATAGCGTCTTGTGCAGCTTGAGTACTTTCATACTCAATAAAACCAAAACCTTTATGGCGGCCTGGGGTGCCTGCAGGGGACAATTTGCAGTGTCGAATTTTGCCAAAAGCTTCAAAAACGCTTTTTATGTCTTCTTCGGTCAAGTCCATGTGGACTGACGCCACATAAATGCGGTTATAGTTTCTCGCTTCGTCGATGATTTCGTCAATTATCGACTGCGCTTGGGGCATATTACTTGGCCGGCCAACCTATTAAAAAAATTATTATAACTGTAATTTCATTCAAGATATATTTATTAAAAATAGTAGAATGAGAATTTACTTTAATATTTCTCCCGCCCATAATAACGCCATTCATTTGCTCCAAGGCTAGCTGCGCCGCTTCAGGTAAATCGTACTCCACAAAGGCGAAGCCTTTATGTTTCTGCGCAATGGGATCCCAAGACATCGTAATCGATTTGATCGGCCCAAACGGCTTGAAAGCCTCCCGAACTGTGTCTTCTCTGAGCTCAAAGCTGATGCTGCCAACGTAAACCCTAAAAAAGAGAGTAGAACGACGTTTTAGTCCAAAATTTACTCAAATTAAGAACTTATAAATAAAGTAGTTTTAAAATCAATAGTTCGAGACAAATTAAGTACCTGCACATAAGGACCAAAGCTTGATGTCTTTGCAGGGTCCTCGCTTGCAATTGCTGATGAGCCAAGGTTTGTTTCATCATGACCATCTTGATACTCTGCTCCATAGCATAGCGCTTCGCTTTTGTCACCATATCCATTTGCTCTGGAGTAAGTTTGGGGGGAGGAGGGCCCAAAGGGCCTCCAAAATCACGCCTCGCGCCCGGTCCTGCAATCCAAAACGCAAAATCATCTTGAGAAACACTAGCTAATCGATTTTGGTTTTTCTTTACCATGAACAAGTGGTCCGGTTTGGACCAGATCTGGTATGGAAGACAGGAAATCTCCTTCTGAAACAGAAAAGAGGGTATGAGTTCCTCATATCTACCTCGATGAACAAAGTACTCAAAATCCAACGACCAACAAAACCTATTTTTCCGCCAGTAAAAGCCATAATGTTCGAAAAGACTGAAGGGAAAAAGCGGAAAAAAAGGTTTTCAAAATTCGGATCCACAATATGCATAAAAATAGACAATTTTAAAAAGTGCGACGAAGGCGAAGAATTTGGGGGTTAGGGCCGCTGCGACAACTTCTGCTGCTCTGGTCGAAGTAATGAGGGCCCCCAAAAGCGCTTCTTGGAAAACAACAAAAGAAAGAAAAAACAATCAGTTGGGCTATAGTTTGCATAAGTCATACACCGAGCTGAGGTGACGAGGCCGAAAACACCCTAATTGTTGTGTGTTTTAGGGGTAAGTTGTAGTAGACCTGGAGGGGAGTACTCTCTCTTTCACTCTCTCTCGTAAATCCTGGGCAAGCATGTGTGTGTAGTAGCCTAACGCGCGCGAATAAAAACTCTGGAAAGACAACCAGAGGAAACAGAAAAGACAAAGAGAAAAAGTTAAACAATTATTGGTCTTCCACATTGTCCAATACTCTAATCAAAGTTTTTGGTTTGGTTGAATGTGGGGGAGTGCAATAGGTGGGCGTTTTGATTTATTTTTTTTTTAGTTGGTTGATTTGAAACCATGAGAAAAGGCAGTACGAGTAGAGTAATGAGTACTAACACAGCCAAAGATGGGTTCAATCAATTTGTCTCCCAGGCTCACGTAAAATGGCCGCGATATGACAATGGAATGTTCTGGAGAAAAGCCTGCAAGACTCAACAAAAGAAATACAAAAAAAAAACGCATTCTTTAAGTCTCTTCATCCACATCCAACACAAAACTCAGTTAAAAGATGAATAAGATGATAATCTAGAAAAAACTAATTGACCAAAGGACCAACAAATGGGACAAAGATACCAATACACTCTTGTCACTACGAGTTGGGTCCAACGAGCTTTCTTACCTTCCAATTTGATCAACTTCATGGGAGGCTCACCACTTCCCGACAGATTCTACGTAATAAGAAAATTAATATACAATTTTGTGCTAAAAAGTTTAATTTTACTTGGGAGGATCCGTTACTCGTCATGGTTTAAATTAAAACTTAAGTTATGTCAAAATAATGCACTTATTCGGAACCCAGGCGTAAGTATTGATTGTTTTGTTATAGCCTCCTCCAAAGCGAGAGCTTTTCCGCAAATTCTCAACGCCAGCCCTCCCAACAAGCTGTTATATATCTACCTAACAGATCAATAAACAATTAAAGTACGTTAATAATGCTCATTTTTAACTAATTTAATCTAAATCACCTTAAAAGCTGATAAGAAAAAAGGTAAACACTTCCCGGGAGATGGTCACAAGATGGCTGCCACAGCTCTCTTCTCATTGGTTCGTGGACCTTTCAGGAACCTACAAGTGAAGTTACTGTCATTGGCTAAAAACATCCAATCCCAGTGTTCTTCACATTCCAGCGGGATATTCAATTGTACAACGAGTGTTGGCTTACTTTCAGTGTTATTTCTTTCAAAATAATAAAAAAAAAAACGCAGAGAAAAGCTCACCAGCATATCAATTTGGGTCGAATTGATTTACAAGCGAAAAAATGAAAGCCACAAAATAAACTGTCTTCTCTGTCTTGTGCTATTTAAAAAAAATCCCCAAATCCATAGCAAGGGAAACAGAAAAGAACCTAATAAGAAAACCGAAGAAGCGTTAGCAAATGAATTTTTTTCCACGAAAAATTAACTTAAAATCCGGCATCACAGGCTTTAACATCGCCTTTCCTTCTTTGCCTCCCAATTATTTGAGGTTACAAAATGAAACATCCTAATTCTTTTTAATCTCATTTTCTCCATTATTGCAGCTTGGGCCTGTTGAGGGCGTTCCTTAGCGCTGTCAAAACCTCTGCTCCTAGCTCAACCGCTTCGAATTGTGCTGCAGTAAGACCAGGAACTTCTGGAAGTGTAGTGACGCCCATTCCTGAGCTCGACGCTGCCAATACTGCAGGTACAATGCTTTTGACAAACCGCTGCCACTGCTCTCGTACCGCCAAATCCTCAATTTTATCCATTGATTCGCTCTTGGCCATAATTAGACTGATAACCGAACATCCCACCTAAAAAGAAACTCCGGTAAGTAAGTAAATTAAGTCATAAAGCACAGAAACGAAAGAAAATAAGAAACCTGAAGAAATAAAAAATACAAATTTTCGTCAATATTTGCTTACTTTGTTCGCAACAATACTGTTGAAGCCAGGAACTTTAGGTGCCGAGTCAAGCAAGGCCACCCACTTGACAAATTCTTTCCATTGTTGAGTTTCTTTGAGCATTTGCTGCAAGTAGGGTAGTAAAGCTATGAATATTTGATCCGGCGCATCCCGCCGGAGCAAGAGCGTCAGGTTCGCTAACCAAATACGCAAAACATGGTCGCGAAACGCAGGTGGGAGCCGGGGCATGCAACGCAGAAGCAACGTTTTGCCCTTACGCACCTGTAAGAAGGCCAGTATTCGAGTCGCGGGACTCAGAATACTCACTAACCTTTGCTCCAAGGATTCCCGCGCTTCGCACTCGCTCGTAGAGATACTAGGCACCCTTTTGTCCACATCCTCCAACTCCAACAACAAAACATACATCTAAACCAAAGAAAAACACATTAAATATCTTAAACTTCAGTCTTAAATTGACAAGAACACAGTTTCAAAGGATAAAAAAGCGAATTTCTATTTGTAATACCTTTTCTATTTCCAGAAGAACTTGCTTCTGTTTCTTTAAGTCTTTAGGAGACTGGACGACTTCCTCTCCTTTTTCCCCACTGGCGCCATTCGGAGACGTGCTATTCGCCACATGGACGTCAATAATTCTCCTTGGAGCTGCTACCGTTACTACCTGCAGTTTTCCCAGCGAATTGGCAAATTGGGTGGGTGCGTAGGTCTTGGGCTCAGCTTTACTAGCTCGATCTGAAGGTAGAATGAGCCGGGCTGACGGACTGGCACTCGCCGTCATGGCAGTACGCCTTAAGCGGAAAACCGTGTAGTAATAATCGTCCACATAGGGATTATCCGATACGAGCTGCATCATTTGGATGTTAATAAGCCACTGCTTTTCTCGATTGCTCATTAAACCGTAATAATCATCATAATCTTCGTCATAGCAACCATGACTGGAGGGAGGGATAGGGGGCATGGCCAAACGAGGCGGGGGAAGGAGTGTCATGGGCATAGGCCCGCCCATAGGCAGACGGTGGGCAAAATGAGGGCCATTGGGAAGCATTCTGAGCCCGTTGGGTAATATTGGGGGCGGTAGCATGGGCTGTGGAGGCGGGGCCATCATCATAGGTGAATCTAAAGGACCTTAAAACCAAAAGAAATGAATAAAAAGAGAATTTATGGATGTTGTTGACAGTTACCTGGACGAACTAAGGGTCTTAGTATAGGCGGGGCGCTAGGTGAAGGTGGGAGTCGTGGAAACACTCCCATTCCAGGCGGGGGAGGGGGCATCCCCATTTGGAAAGGTGGGCGAGGCGATGGTGATTGCTTGAGAATCTCTGCTTCCAATTCCTCGAGCGATGTTGCCGCACGGGGCAATTGTGGGTGGCGGGAATTCAATAAAGTGCGTTCCAACTCTTCTAAAGTCACGCCCCTATTCATGGTAGGGGGCGGAGCTGGTTGAGATTGATGGAGAATCTCCCGTTCTAGTTCTTCCAAGGTTTTTATAGCGGAAACATTGCGAGGAAAAGGACTCCTTAAAGGGAACTGGGTAGGCGAGGGCGGAGCTTGTCGTGACAATGAAGAGGGGCTTGAGACCGCGGGGGAGACAGGCTTCCTGGCGTCCCGTGGAAGAGCCCAAATTGAGCTCGTGGATGGAGAACCCACTGCGTTATGTTCCAGAAAGGCTGGTGGAGGAGAACCACTGAAGATTCTGGCGGGCGGGGCCCTATTCATGATGGGGATGGGCCTGTGATGAACAGGAGTATCTTCGTCGTCCAACACCAGCTGGGAAAGACTGGCTTCCAGATAGTCTTCATTGTTGTCTTTACTCTAAGAGATATGCTAATTAGACTTAAATTATATATGGCACAGAGTAGTTTAGTTTGACTACTTGCTACTAATGTAGACATGTAAACAAGTTTAGAATAAAGCAATTTTTTGTTACCAGGTCTGGTCGCTGGAAGCCATTTCCAGCTATGGCGGATTGGGGGACTTGTCCATTCTCTTTAAGCTCTTTTACTTTCTCTACTAAGAGTTCTGCGAGCTTTTCATGATCTTCTTCCCAGTCTAGTCCATCATCTAATCATGAAAAAAATTTGAATTAGTTACTATGCTTCATATCAAGTAATAAAGACTTAAAGTACCCAAAACATCCCCTCCAAACGTTTCGTCGTTTAGCGCGTCATAATCAGCATCTTCAATGGTTACATCACCTAACTGCTGTCTAGGGCCACGACGGAAATCCTTAGAAATGTTTAACAAATTATTACGTTATTCAAGCTATGTGTGGGGTTTGGGATGGGAGTAAAAAACGATGACCTTAAGAAAAAAAAAATGGCCAACAATGATATATCCAAGGCTTACCGAGACGGTTGTATCAAAGCCGAAAAAGCCTTCGTCCATTGCTATACTGAATTAATTTCAAGAGTCACATACAAATTACAAGGTATTAAAACTTTTAGTTTGCCATTAACTCCGATTTGGTTCAAAACAGTCCATAAAATCACAGACAGACAAAACGTGTCTGACAAATGCTGCCGCTTGGCGGTCAATGGACCAAGTTTGAAGCGCTCGATTTGATACAATTTTGAATACCCTACGAATGAACTCCATCCATGAAATGAAACATTGTTTTTAGGGATCAAAAAGCTTAATTACTACAGGATTAATTACCAGTGTGAATCTTAATTACTACAGTCAAAATTTGTAATTCCTTGCACTTCACTTTGTTTCATGATAGTAAGAATACAGATCACAACGCAATTTGACCCCAAAAATATACACCAAAATCTTTGGGAAATTATGGACGGATTATATGGAGCAACAATGAAACGATTATAAAGTTACCACGCAAAACCCACAAGGGAGAAACGAGGCTTAACGTAAATGACTAGATTCAGCTTAAAATGCATGAAAAATGGCTTAAAACACCCTTGAATTATCAGCGGAATGCGTATAGTATAGGTCCATTAGGCGCACCTGCAACCTTACTCGCAGGCTAGTTTGCTGTCGAAACTACTTAAAGTAACCCCAAACGCTTGCAAGGCGCACAATGGATAGCGGAAATCCATCGTAAATATATCCTCTGCTATTCGCCCAAATTGTAACACCACATAATCAACTAAAAATAATAAGTAACATAAACACTTAAGATACCTAAGCTCTAAAAAATATTTTTTAAAAAATAGGGCAAACTTACTATCGCTAGCATGGACGATCTGGAAATTCTTAACTGACGCTTGTGTCACCCTACCATGGAAGTTGAGAACATAGGATTGAGTGTCGTCATTCCAGACAGGTGTCTTGTTATGCAATTCAATTAAGTTATCCAGTTGCTTATTCTTCCAACGCTCTGAAAAAAAGCATTCAAGTTATAAATACAGTATAACCTAAACCGGTAGTTCTTTTGAATTTCTTTAACTAAGAGATAATCAGATTATTTCTTTTGACCCTATAAGGGACACCGAAATAAATCGTTAAAACACATGAATAAATTACCTATAATTCCGTCTTGTTCTGAAGAGGAGTAAATATCATTGCGCTGATGGTCTACGCTCATTCCTGGCAACAAAATTGTCATTTTCCGTGGTCCTTTGAATCCCAACACGTTCGTATCCTACGAAAATTACAAAACATATTCACAGCTTAATTGAAAATCGCGTTTTTACATAACTGAAACAACTTACATATAGAACTGCAGCTAATTCCTTCCGGGAACTGGTCTTATCTCCATCATCAAAGACCGTAAAATTGGTTCCTAGTAAATTAGACCTGAGTTTACCCACGAAGGAGTCTCCATCACGCGATAAATCGGTGGGATCAGTAGTAATGAGGTAGTTACTCGTGGCACTCTTCTTCCGTTTCCTAGCAGCCAACAAAAACACCTAAAACAAAAAAATTACTTCCTTTTCCACTTCGAATCACTTATCGATTTACTTTTTTCCCATCTTCGCGTTCCATATGCAAGAAGTATGTCGGATACAGCCCGCGATCCATTCCTTTCCTGTCTCGCGTGATTCTACATTTTACCAAGAAGCCTTGAGGAGCAGGCTCTAGAACATACTGATCCAATTGATCCGAAGATTCCAAGGACGGGAAACTGCCATTTTGATTACTGGCGTTGACAGAATTCAATATCTGAGGGTCCAAATTGGATTTCTTGCTTAAAGATTGGACAGATTTGGATTTAGAAGGAGCTGGGCCCACTGGAGTTGATTCTTCATCTTCTTCAGGATCAGTATCCAGCTCTGATAAATCACCAGCACCCACAGGCGACAACGACACGCCTTTGTTCTTCCTATTCGTGCCTGTAACGAAAAGAAGTCACTTTTATCTTCACAAGGAAAGAAATTCCCCCTAAAATCGACTTTAAAAGCAATTAAACCGTAACTACCAATTGTATCCTTTTTTTGCTTGTCTGGGACTGGAACTGAGTCTACAGCGTCGAAATCTGCGGTTTGTCCAATCATTGGCAGAACTTGAACGGCAGTCAAGCCTCCTTCACCATCTTTAAGAGCCAAAAGGAAAAAAAAATATATCAAACAAAAATTTCGCATAAAATAGTTCACTTTTCTTTGTCTGAGCTCCAGGTTGAGCACTACGAGGTCTTGGAGCCGCTGACGCGATTCTACCCTCAGAAGCGAGGATCATACTAGGCGTTTCACGTTTTTGCCGCTGTTTTTGCTCCAAAATTTGACGCTAAATTAGAAGAATTCATTTTTAGAGTTTTTTTTTTAAGCCAAAAATAAGGTTAGTTTCTTACTTGTTGCTCGAGTTTGTGTTGTCGGAAAGCCGAGGTGGGCACCGCAGCCGTCACCCGACCGTTATCGTACACGTTCATGTCGGGATTAACTGAGAACGGACGTAGGAACAAACCGAATGACGTACTGACCTGCGAGAAGTCGTAAATAAGGAAAAGGGTTACTCCGCAAATCGATAAAACAAAGTCAGTTATTGTGAGGGCTGACGAGTTTGACGTGAAAGAAAACACTCTTGTGTCTTGTTTCATTTTGAAAAAAATATATATTTGGAAAATTCTTTGCATTTGAAGGGGAAAACTGGTGTGACCAACAGGATGCGCAGAGAACGTTCTTTTTAACTGCATTGCAGCTTATGAAGGCAAAAAGGTTTGTACCAGGCAATGTTTGGGACGGGACGGGATTGCTCTGATTAACGGGTTTTCATCACAAAATAGGTTACCATGACGACGCGGTTTCATCGCAGGTAATGGTAACATTTTGTATTGTGCAGACGACGGAGTACAAGCCGGATAGCAAACATATTTAGACGAAATCGTCCACCCTTTAACGGAATTTTTAAGTGGAAGATGAATAAATGAGGTCAAATACGGATCCTTTTAGTTTAGATGAATGAAAAACGAAGGAATAAAAGGACCATATGTGGACAAAGCTTCTGTGGGTCGTACAGGGGTCAAATTGCAGAGACTATATTAATGTTAATTTATTTAACTGGACTGGAGCTGTGAAATACTTTTCGGAAGTGACGGAAGGGAAAGTAATTATGAATGTAATAGTTGCAAGTTGAACATGTTTGCGTGTGGCTCGAGATAGAGACGAGCAGATGTTCAATTACAAGTGACAGTGACGAAAAGGGAAGTGTACTTACAGAAAGGCAGAAGAAGTTTCAAGTTTTACGCTTAAATTAATCACAAAACTACGGGGAAAACAACACAAAACACTCGTATTCGCAACATTATTGTGTATACGTATTGACAAAGTTGTCATGACAACGGGCCAAACTTCAACTCCGCCTCCGTAGCTGTAGAAACACAGATGCGAATCAAGGATGCGAATAGCGAATAGGGATACGGGAATGAACACAGAATAACGCGAGTGGCATTGATTACGAATCCAACGTGCGTGTTGTTTAAAAATAAAAAATTTATATTTATTTTTGTAGCAACTGCATAGCTAAATTCATGGAAATTGATGATGGAACTACTCGGAAGCTTAGTGTTGTAAGTGTGAAAGTTGCTAGATAAAAAATTAATTCATTTTATTTTAAACGATTGTTCCACTTCTAGTTATCCGGTGAATCAGATTGCGATGAGACCTCTCGAACTTTCATGTTGTGCGATGAAGGTCACACTCTGGGAAACGCGTTACGATACATGATCATGAAAAAGTACTGCAAAAAACAGCGTGTATGGTTTCAGTAATCATTATATCTTAGTCCCCTTGTCGCTTTCTGTGGTTATTCAATTCCACATCCGTCGGAAAATAAGTTACATATGAGGATCCAGACTAGACTGCCCTTAACTGCTAAGGAAGCTCTTAGAAAAGGTCTGGAAGACCTGGAGCAGGTCACAGACCACATTCTAAGCACGTTCCAGCAAGAAGTAGAATCTTTCAAACAGCAAACTGTACAATAAATTGAATCCCACTTCTAATAAACAATACTAAAACATTAAAAAGTTGCATTCGCATTTTATTTTAAATTTAAATTAATAACCAATCATATTTGTCGAATAAAATTTTACAACTAGTTTTCTCCATAACAGAATGGAAAAACACAAACGAGCCTTACTATTCTTCATAATAGCGTTTTTTTAACGCTCGATATTTACGTAACATGTAGAGGCTCTCTAATTCTTTGACCACAAAATCCCCTCTTGCAATCAACGTTTCAATAGTGGTTGGGTCCGTCACGTCTTTATTCTTCATAAAGCTCCGTTTAAGTTTTTCCCTGAAGTATTCTCGGCCACCTGGGTAGTCTTTTCCCAGATGAAGAAGCTAATGAGAAAAATTAAAAATCTTTTCTTCTGTCATCCTATGTTGATCAAAACCTACCGTTTTATACAACGTAATCACTCGAGATTTTTGCGACGCCATTGCTACACAAAGGTCGCTTATTTTTTCCTTGACAATAAACTAGATAATCACAGGCATGGTTCGCACTATTTAGCGCTGATAATTTGCCGCCTTACTTGTCCTAAAATGTAAAGGAATTTTTATTCAACCAACAATAAAATGCAAGCCTCATGGGAAAGGGCTTCTTAGCAGAAAGCCCAATATAAATTTTTAGACCACGCCTACTCACACTTGAATTTCTGTCGTGAAAAAAGTTACGTAATAAGTCGTAAAAGATCTTACACAAGTTGGAAATTGGAATGTCTCGTTTACGGTTTTTAGCTTCAGCGGTGTTTCAAGCGTGTAGAATAAGAGTAAGAAGTTCATAGTAGAACATTAGGTGGTCATTTATAGTTATACAGTGTGGTTATGTTATTAGGGAAAAATAAAATATTTCGTTTTATTACAGAAGTGCAGTTTGAGCCCTTCTATGCAATCGAGGCAATTATCTTCAAATAACTCTGGCAATTTTGGCCTTGTAGATGGTGTGGCAGAAGAGCCTTGGATCCCTCCTTACGTAGAAAAGGAAGGAGAATCCACTGAAATCAAAAGAGCGAGGTAAATAACTTAACGATTCTGTGCCTGAAAACTTTAATTTTTGTTTTTCCACTTTTGTAACTACAGGTTGTTATATCAGTCTCGCAAACGTGGAATGCTCGAAAACGGCTTATTATTGAGTACTTTTGCTGCCAAATACCTCTCAACTATGACCGAACCACAGCTTCAGCAATATGACCGCCTAATTAACTTACCTTCTAACGACTGGGAGATTTATTATTGGGCTACCGGCGTTCGTCCTACTCCACTTGAATTCGAGACTGAAATCCTTGATCTTTTCAAGAAACATGTACAAAACCAAGGCAAAGAAGCTCGACTGTGCCAGCCTGATCTCGACTAAGCTTCACTTTTGTAATTTAATTATTTAGGGAAATTCGTGAGTTTAAATACATGTTCATTAGCAGCAAAATTGTATTCTCCCATCCATTCTCCAATAAATTATAAGCCAAATCAAACCAAAGTGCACTGCGTTAATTTTTTTCTGAAGCTAAGTACTCCTGATATTTTTTCTCTTGCGTTTGGTAGAGTTTCTGCAACTTCTTTAGCTGCCCTTTGCTTATCTCTTTTCCTTCCGTGTCACGCGTAGGCATGCCCTGTAATTACAAGCCGAATTAGTAAACTATGTGCATACAACTAAATTCCAGTAATTCTTAAAGATAAAGTTCAATCTTACCTTGTCATCAAAGGCAGAATATTTGTCTATTTCACTTTTAAACATCTCGGTGGGCGGGATTTTCTTTTGAGCTTCCTTCAACGCTTGTTGGGCGGCCAATTCCGCCTTCTGCTTCTCCTTTTCTAGTCGTTTCGCTTCCTCTAAGGCTTTTTTCGCGTCCCTTTCTTTGATTAAGGTCTCTCGATCCACGAGCTTTAACGCAGGAGGCTGTCCTTCCTCCCGATCTTCCAAACGAACCCCCAAATTGGGCAAAATTTCATCCCGCAACTTATCACAAGCCTCCAAGATGGGCGTGGCCTTCAAATTCCGTGCACTAAGGCGAACTTCATCACGGAATGTCGCCAACGCCCTTAAGTACGGCAAAACCAATTCTTCGCTCTAAAATCATAATCATAAAGAATCATTTCTAAGCACTCAAGAATGTGCAAATAAAACAGGAACAAATTGCGTAAGACATACATTTTTTGAAAAATCACGCCAATAAATCTATCAAAAGTCTTACGTTGGCTCCGGAATTGCTTTGGGAAGTGGCAGAGAATCCAATAGTCTCATCATCATCAAGAGTACCAAAAATCCGGAATAACTTGGTAATATACAACGACACATTCTTCATCAGTAGTCTATTCGGAGTGGATTTCCTCACATAGATATTGCAAGCGGAGACTAGTTCCCTTATAGCATCCAAACAAGCTCTGGTATCGACATTATCTACATTCCAAAAATAAAAAAATAATATTAATTAAATAGATTTTTGGATAAAGTTGTTTCAATTTTTACCGCATAAGGATGCGTGAACTCGAGCTTGGATATCGGAAAAAGTTTGGTTCATATCCAAGTCACCTTGGGACCATTTCTGGAACAAATCCGTACCAGAACTGGGACCTGATCTAACTATATCCTTGACGGTCAAGAAAAACTCCTAGAAAATTCGTGAATTAATAATTTAAAAAAAAACTTAACAAATTTTTCCCACTTACGTTCAGGAATTTTTCATACTGAATGGCGATTTCCATTGTGTGCGGACTGTAATCAAGCGTGTCTTTCCAGGAATGGAGCAAAAATGCGAATCTTAATTGCCGGGCGGAGTGTTTAGCCAACGCGTCTTTGATCGTCACAAAATTTTTCAATGATTTCGACATTTTGCATCCTGCAATCGTCAAGTGTCCAGTATGGAGGAAATAACGCACCCAATGATCATTTTCATAGTAAGCCTATGAAAATAAATTAACTACGTTAATAATTTGTACTCATTAAATATATTTTTAATTTTATTTGTTAATTATTCGTATAATTATTATATTTGATTACTTCCGCTTGGGCCAATTCGTTATCATGGTGAGGAAACTTCAAGTCCACGCCCCCAGTATGGATATCTAAGGACTCTCCACAAATAGCTGACGCCATAACAGAGCATTCAATATGCCAGCCAGGCCGGCCACGCCCCCAAGGTGAATTCCAAGACGGTTCTCCTGCTTTGGAGGCCTTCCAAAGCGCGAAATCATTGGCTGAGCGTTTTTCGGACAGTCTTTCTTCCGAAACACTCAAATCTCCCTCGCCCTCTTGTAAAGCTTTGCTGTCGCCATAGGCTTCGGGTACAAGTTTGGCGTAGTGGTGATTGGGATGGGTGTCAAAGCGAGCCACATCGAAATAGACCGAACCGTTGGCTTCGTAAGCGAGTTTGTTGTCTATGATCTTCTGGATGTACGCAACAATCTCTGGGATGTACTCGCTAACGCGGGTGACAACGTCTGCGGGTAAAACTTGGAGGTTATTCATGTCGGAATGGAAATCGGTTTCCCAAAACTGAGGAAAAGAGGCGAAAATGGCGTTGTCTGTTACTGAATGGCCTTTTTGACCATCCAACCAATCAGACAAAAGATCTTTGGCTTCGGTTAAGAGCACCTGATGAGAAAAGTGAGAGAAAAAATCAGCAAACAATAACCACGGAGCTGAAATGGAAACAATGAAGGAATTGAAGTACGGTTTTGGAAGTCTGGAGCTGGGAATCATTTTTGGATTTCACGGCGGCTTCAACTTCTTGTACAGCAGCGTTTACTTTGCATAAAAGCTTTTCTTGCATGACTTTCTTGTCGGGATCAGTTGTTTTTTGCACGGCAGCCGTGAAAAGCTAAATAAAAATGGCGTTTTCGCTTTAAGATGTTATACTTAGAGCTGTTAGGTGGTTACCTGAAGAGCAGCAGTAGTATCGTCCATAACTTTCTGCAAATTATGTTCTTCTTTGACATAATTAACGTATAAATGGTTCTGCCTTGCTCTTTTAATGATTTTATCATCGATATCCGTAATGTTCATAACGTATTGGACATCGTAGCCGAAGTAATTAGTCAAGACACGGCGAAGAATGTCAAAGGAGATATATGACCTGCAAAATTTCGTAAAGATAATCTTTTGTTTTCTGATTTAAATTTACGTTAGGCTAGCATGACCCTTTCTAAAACAGCAACTCGCATAAAAGCGGGTTGAGGCATGTTACTGGAGCATGGAGGTATCCTAAAAGCAGCAAACCGCATAAGCGGGTTTAGCCATGTTGTAGGAGGCGTCTATAAGCAGTAGACGCATAAGCGTCCTAACTTAACTTAACCTGACCTAACTTAACCTAATTTAACCTATCCTAACATAACGTAACCTAGAATGCCCCGCCTGGGGCGAAATAAGGCTTGCATGGTTTGCTGTGGATCGCTGGACGACCCTCCTAACATGGCTGAACCCGCTTTTATGCAAGTTGCTGCTTTTAGAAAGGGTCGTGATAGCCAATGCTTATAAATTTCTTATTCGTTTTATAGAAATTTTATACAAATATTTCCAAGATATTTAAAACTCACCGAGCGTGTCCCATGTGAGAGGCATCGTAAACCGTGGGACCGCAACTGTACCAGAGAACTTTCTTGCCATTTTGGGGCACAAATTCTTCTTTTTGGCGAGTCAAACTGTTAAAAAGTTTCAAACGTGGCGAATCTTTACCCTCAGGTGCCTGCCATGTGGGTTGCGTCCGTTTAGAATACATCCTAAAACACAGAATTACATGAATAAACTCAGTAATTAGCGTATATGAAGTACAATATGTCACCTGATAATACTCAATGAAATTCTCACGCAACGTGTCATCGGCCAACAGAGTTTACGAATTTTTAAGGGCGTGGTTTCCCTGTCAACAGACGAACTGCGAAAACCCTGGAACTCGGGAATGCGAATGACTTCCAGTCATCTCTGCTAATTTGGCGGGAAAAGCCGTTTTAAATCATTTTCACGCAGAATTCTCTTTTAGCCTTCTATTTCCCTTTGGCACTTGCTATTCTCGTGAAACTAAAGTTTTAACGAGTTTTGTTAATCATACATGATTACTAAGCCATTAGTAATGAAAAACGTTTGTCAAGTTCAAATGTTTATTAAATTAGCGGCAGTGGAGTACGTATCAATTATAATTAGTAACAGGGCAGAAATATCTATCTTCGGTAGTAATGAGCACCGCCGCCATAGCCGTGGCTACCGTAACCTCCATACGAAGGGGCATAATAACCTCCGTATGACTGACCATATCCGCCATAACTGCCGCCATAACCACCTCCATAGCTGCCATATCCGCCATGTCCATATCCCCCATGTTTGTACGCTTTCTTTTCATGTTTGTAGACCAACTTATGGATCAATTTTTCCAATAGGAATTCAGATCCTTCCAAGTCTTCGGTTTGCTGATCTTGGTCTTCTACTTGTACTTGAACCAATTCTTCGGCTAAAACGAACGTAATTGCCAGACCAAAGACCGCCAAAAACTACGAAAAGAAACAATTAAGCTATAAATAAAATAACTCCTTAAAGTTATTGATAAGAAAACTTACCACGATAGACTTGGAAACCGCCATTTTGTACTTAAGTTTGATTGAAATAATCTCTTCTAAAATAGAAGACTTAGCTGACCAACTGTTGCTGGGTTCAATGATGCTAAACTGCATATTGGACTCGGCTTTTATGTACACTCCGTAACCTTGCCTTGAGTGTCGGAAATCTCAAAAACCCGACACGGAATAAACCTTTTCCCGCGGAGAAAGAAGCCAAGATAACCATAGGGTCTATCGATGTTAGTATTCTCGCTCCATAGATCCTAGAGATGGAAAACAGCATTCCCTAACTTCCGGAAAGTCTGAAATGGTTATGCTTATATGTTATAGTAATAGTCAAGGTGAACAGGCTTTTGAAGGTCGATCTATGGCGTAACAAAAAGGACCCTAAAACCCCCCTTCAACAGTCATGTGCTGAAGTAATCTAGGTCAGCGGTCAGTTTTTTACGCTTCGCAGTTAGTTCCTTTGTATGCGTGATGTAATACATGTTACGTCTATACTGTAATGTACTTCTTTCTCGCTATTGATTGAAACGCGCCCTAGCTTCAATGTTTCCTATGGATACCACTCTTGGCGCCACTGTTGCCAGCGTCTTTATTATTTACTCGTAGATTTTCAACGAGTGAATTTTGTGTTTTTTTATACGGTTAAAAATGACGGATGCTGGGTTCTTCCGCGTAAGTTTTAGGGAATCGTTTAACTTCATTTAATTGTGATTGTTTTAAGTTGTTTTCTGATATATTACCGGACTTAACCTAGCTAGATTCATAGTAGCCTCCCTTGTTTCAGGGATCTTGGTTTTTGCAAATGGCGTCCTTGAGCAAAAATAATTTGTTGCTTGGGCAAAGATAATAGCTAGCTTCTTTTTAGTATTGACTTAAATATGTTTTCTTAAAACAGGGAACCTCGACCGAGCAAGACAACCGGTTCAGCGACAAGGAGAAGAAGCTCATGAAACAAATGAAATTTTCAGACAACTTAACCAAGAAGGTACTCTTTGCCAACTTTCCCTTTCCAAATTTCTCGTAAAACAATGCTAAGCTATAGCGAAGGCTAATATATGCAAATTGTCAGGTGGATATGACCAAGATCAAGCTGGAAACCTTGAAACCGTGGATCTCCAACCGGATAACAGAATTGTTGGGCATGGAAGATGAAGTAGTAGTTGACTACATTTTTCATCAGTTGGAAGCTGAAAAGGTAGAAATTCCCCTTATTCTTTTGGCAAATCTTCGTTTGCCCTCGTAATTTTTTGATTGCATTATTGTTTCTTGTTTTTTGCACCTTTTTTGTTGTTCATGATCTCATATGTACTGGTCTGTTTCACATATCAAGGCTGTGTAAGCTGTATGGTCATGTGCCCCCTCCATTTACTGTAAATGGGGGACAAAAGTCTCGCGAGAGGCCCAAAATCTGGGGAGCATGCCATGGATACATGCTCCTCCCACTTCCGGTATCTCTCATTTGACTTGGGTTCTCTGGTTTATGGGGCGCTGTTTGGAAAGAGAGCTCAGCCGTGTTCTTCTTTGCCTCATAGCTTACCAAAGAGAACCCCAATCTCTCCGCATAGTGTTAGGCTCCCCTTTCGGATCCATTTTGGGGGGCCTGACACATTGGAAAAGGGCTAGTGGAAGCTTTTTTCATTGGGTTCGTCTCCTGCAATCATGAAAAAGACGACCTTATTGCTGGTACCACGCCCCCTTTCTGCGGGAGCTTTTGAACAAAGTTCCGCTCTTTCAGTTGGGCGAGGTTTTGCTTGGCTATGGGCATGGCTAACAAGGATTCCAATGCAAGATGCTTCAAAAGCAGCCTTGTGGGCTGTTTTTGTGGTCGGTACGATCAAACCAAGAAGGTGTTACTTTGTAAAAACTAATTCAGATCCAATTTTTTCAAGATTTGTCACACATTTTTGGGTGTTCAATGGAATGATCTAATGAGTTTTATTTACCTTCTGTTTATTTCTCTTGCTTTCCAATAGATGCCTGACCCCAAACGTATGCAAATTAGTATCACTGGCTTCCTTAATGGAAAAAACGCGCGAATTTTCATGGGTGAGCTGTGGGATATGCTGTTGTCGGCACAGGAAACTTCGTCAGGCATTCCTGCGCCTCTCGTTGCTCAGAAAAAGGAGGAAATTAAGAAGAGAATGGTATAATCGAATCTCGTTTTGATTATTAATTGTAATTTTCTTAAAAGTTTGGTCTTTTCACTTAGAGTGTTTTAGTCTTTAACATGTGTTTCCATTAGTTGTTTAATTCGAGTTGAACCTTTTAAGATTATATGAATTTCTCTTTTTCCTTTATGGATCGTTCTCGTTAAATATCGATATTTATCGGTTGAATCGGTATATCAGCTAGAATTGTTATCGCTAAGCCGATTTTCTTGCCCTGTTTTGGCTATGTTATTGAACTTAAGTTGCTTTACATTGTGTTTTCTAATGATTCATTCTTAATCGATTTTGTTTCTAATTGTGTCGATTCGTCTAGGAGGAGCAAGAGCGCGTAGAAGAAGTTAAAGCCAGGATTGAGAAGAAAGTGAACGAGCGGGAAAAGGACGACAAAGCCAAAGAGAAGTTGACGATTTCCAGCTTAAAGGAGAAGGAAAAAGACAGCAGCAGCATGAAAAAGGAGAAAGACAACAGTAGCCAAGTGTCCAAGAAACCCGAAGAATCCGCAAACGGATCTAGCAAACGTGAAATTAAACCTCGTTCTAGATCACGCTCCAGGTCACGTGACAAGCGAGGCAATAATAGGTCTCGTTCTCGTTCGCGTGATCGACGTCGATCCAAGTCCAGATCTCGTTCGCGTCGTCGATCAAGGACGCGGTCTCCTCCGCGTCGCCGCATCTCGAGATCGCGTTCCAGGGACCGGAATCGTCCAGTACGAAGACCGCGTAGTCGCTCCATCTCTCCTGATAGGAAACGCCGTAGCCCTGAACGGCGTAGACCAAGCATCCCAAGACGCAATTCGCCTGGAGATCGTCGTAGGGGAGCTCCTCCTGCTGGTAATTCCCAACCTGCTGCTCCTCGTCGAGGTGCTGGACGTTCTCCTGACAGGGATCGTCGCCCAGCAAGGTCCCCAGTACGTCCTACGCGTCGTTCCCGCTCTCGTTCACCTCCGCCAGCGCGAGCAGTGCCGAAAGTGGTCGAAGCCAGTGGCAAGAATGCCCAACATGCAGTTTCAGGCGTGCAGGCCAAACTCTTGGCCCTAGCTGGGCAGAATGTACCCGCCCAGGACGCCAAAAGAGCCGGAGAGAAAGTTGTAGCGCGAGCCAAATCTGACTCCAGGTATTTTTTTTAATTAAAAAAATTATAAAAAAATCTTCAGTTCCTTTAACCAAATTTTGAATTATTAGTGAGTCCAGCTCGTCGTCATCAAGGTCGCCTTCCCCTGAACCAATTGCTCGCAAAGCATCGTCTGGCTCCGATAGTGGAGGAGATCGCCATGGAAAGGGCAAACGACATTATAGACCCAGGAAAGACTCGAGTGCTGATGAAAAGGAACGTTCTAGGAAGATTAAGGAGAAGTTGGATGAGCGAATCAAGGAAAAGGAACGAGAGGCATTAGCGAAGTCCAGGAAGCTGTCTAGGACACCTTCGCCCTATCGTAAAGCTGGAAGAGATCGAGATTATAAGACAGAAAGGTACATCCTTTGCACACTGTTTTTTTTATTTGTACTGACATTGTTAATATTCTAATTTTATTTTGTAGGGTTGTGGCTCGACCTGCGCCAGTTCATGTGTCTCGCTCTCGTTCTTCTTCGCCTAGCCCTGCCAAAGTAGATAAGAAGCCAGTAAAAGCCAAACCGGAGAGTCCGGTGAAGGCTAAAAAGCGTCAAGCCTCTTCGTCCGAGTCTGAAGAGGAAGAATCGAGTCCCGAAATTGAAAAGCGGAAGAAAAAGAAGAAGAAGCACGAGACTTCCGAGTCTTCAAGTGAAGCTGAGGAAACCAAAAAGAAAAAGAAGAAGAAGGATAAGAAAAAGAAGAAGAAGAAGGAAAAGAAGCACAAGAAAAGCAAGAAGAGGAGCAAGGCGGCTGAGTCTTCTTCTGACGAAGTAAGTTGAAGATTTTCTTTGACAAAAGTTTAGTTTTTGATGGTAGTTGTGATGGTAGTGATTGCTGGGTTTGGGTTGAGGGAGAGAAATGTGGACGTAAATCTTTTTATTTTTTGGTGCCTTTCTATTTACTGGACTAGGACGCAAAAACGGACAGTGGCGACGAAAGAAAGCCCACCCGGGAAAACGAAGAATTGGAAAGGAAGCTAAGAGAAAAGGCATTGTTATCTCTAAACAAACGAAACGAAAATCACCGTTAAATGTGCGGGGCATGCTTAGACATGTTTGTGTGGGCAAATAGACTGTTTTATGACGGAAATTGATCATTTATTTTGGGTTTTTATTTAGTTATTGTTTTGTATTTTTCGCGTTGTTGACTTTTCCTAAGATCTGTTAGTATTAAGGTGAGTTTTAAATATCTTTTGTTACGATTGTGTTCTAATTGTTGGCTTAGCAAGTTTCCCGACAAGAATTGTCACATTTATTTAAAACGTGACCGTGTATA
>JAGJRP010000574.1:0-37844 GCA_022832235.1 Lepidurus couesii | reverse complement strand
TTTAGCCGCGGTGCAAGTCTTCGAGTGTAAATCCGAAAAGCAGCAGTCTCTGTGTGATATACTGGAAGTATAGAATCACACAGATATTCCTAAGATATAATATAAAATTACTTATATTGCGAATTTTCAATTTATTATTCAACCTACCGGAATGTAATCATCTAAGTTTTTCTGCGTTAGTGGTTTTTGATAAAAATGAAAATATATAACTTGCTGCTTGAATTCTTGCTTTCGGTCGGATTCAGTCCTTTTAACAGTGTGGTCCGTGATAGGACTAATCCCTAATTGTTTTGCCGTATCAAGCTCTTTACAAAGCCTGTTGAATTCTTGTAATTTCTCTTTGTGCATTGTCTGAAATAGAATTGCAGAAGATATTATATGTGACACAATGAAAGTAGATTATAATTAATATACTTTGATGTGAGCTCGTAAGTTGCCGCGTGAGTTGTTAACGGCCGAAAGTGGCTTCAACTTCCTTGGGCAGCCCTTCAATTGACATATGTAAAGTGAGTTTCCTTCTTTGCTTGAAGGACCCATAAGCTTGAAATATGTCGAAGGGTAACTTAGTCTTTTCACGTTATCTGCTAAATAAGGATGGAATACAGATTTCTAATATACTGAATGGAATTAAAACAAAAATAAATTATATAAACCTTCTGAAGTCTGCGAATTTGCATTTCCCACAACAATTTCGGGTTCACTTGAGTTGGAAGTTGAAGAATGATCTGCAGTATAGTTGTAATCAGAAATATCAGACATAATTTCTTCTATCACTTGATTACCTGAAAGATAGATTTGTAAAATTGTATATTGAAGGTATTGTGAATAAATATTTTACTTATGCTGAGTAATGTGAGTGTCCGTGGCAACTTCAACTGTCGAAACACTTGTTGTTTCGTGCTCATTGGAACATTTGGAAGTGGTTACGAGAGCAGCATCAGTTGATGTTGCACGAGCCTCACTCTCTTCGCTTTGCCCAGCATGAGGAGAACTAGTTAAAGGACCTATAGTAAATTGTACATGGATGTATGGTTAATTACCACGTTTAGACGGGTAATGTGTCTTTGTATAGTTTTACCTGTTTCATTCCTGACAGCAGTTACAGGCTGAGCACGCTTTCCACTTATATTATTTTTTTAAGAGGCGGTTGAAGTGTCTCGACTCGCTCTTTGCCAAACTGCAGTCGGAATTGAACAATATTACATTTCAACCCGGTTTTGAAGAGAATTATATAAAAGAAAATTTGCCATCCAATAGTTTACTAATTCTTGATGATCTTATGGAAACTATACATGGTAAATCAAAAGCTTTGGAAAACATATTTACTAAACACTCCATGCCAACATCTCTGTCATCATGATTACTCAGAACCCATTTTATGGCAATCTTCGCACCATATCTCTTAACTGCTCTCACATGTTTCTAATGAAAACAGCTCGTGATCGCGTAACGAGGGTCAACGGCGCCCAGGGCAAAGGAAAAATCAGCGCCCCCTCAGGCTAACTTGTCGTGAAATATCATTATCTATAATTACGTTCTACGAAGTTGTATTTTCAGATGAAATCCCAAGCTCTAGCACGTATAACTTTTAAAAAACGATAATTTCTAACAAGTTTTTCTAGATTTCTTTGGTGATATGCTCACAGCTAAGTGGAGATTAGGAACAAGAGTACAAGGGAACAAAAACACGATAGTAGAAAACAAAAATTCACAGAAAAATCAAATTAATAATGTGTAGTAACCAAACTTAAACATTTCGAGGATAAATATCAGATTTGACGTTGAAACGTTACTTTCCTAGCTTTCTCGGAGGCAAACTTGTCAATAATGTTATCGAAACTCATCCTTTCGGTCTCTTCTCGTTCAATACTAAGCAAAGCCAAAGCTGGCAGTCTTTCCTGACTCATTGATGCCCTTAAGTATGACAAAATCAACTTGAGTTTACTGAAAGACCGTTCGCAGCTGGCAATCGAAACTGAGATCGTAAGGATAATCTGTACAGCAATTCTTAAATTTGGAAAAACATTTTCATCGCCATACTGAACAATAAATTCAAGCAATTCACGAGCATTGGATATAGAAATTGTTGTCCGATTTTTTAGAAGCATTATGCAATCGAGAATTTCCTCATACAATTGGGAACCTTCAATATCGCTATCGTAAAACTGTCCAATGTTGAGACAGTCTCTTCTCAAGCGTAGCAACTCGAGATTGCCTGTGGTTCCGTTTAAGTCCAACAGCCCCTTAACATTTAAGGGAAACTCAAATTTTAAATCCAGTTGGTTAAGCCGGGAGAATATCTCGTTCATCTCACTATGCAGACGGTCCATTGTTTCCTTAACTCACTTCTTCTTTCGCATAAAGTGCCAAATCACAAGCTTTCTCACCGGGTACAACTTTTTCTTCCTAGATCGCCTTTCGACGCTAACATTCCACTGCTCGCACATTTCAAGTCCTTTTTTCGCTGCTTTGCTTGCTAACAATTCTCGGTCAGTTTCAAAGTAGCTCTGAAGGGCTCGTAAGTCATCAGCAGCATCACGGAAGTTCATACTATGATCATGCAAAAGGAGGCAGGACGTTACGTACTTCTGCTGGTGCGTTATTATACTTTTCTTTCAGTTCGCGGTTTGGCTGTCTTTCAATACTAAAACCGGAACTGAACACAGGATTTTGGACGAGGAGTTTCGAAAGGGTACGAATCGTTATACATCATAGATAGGTCGCGGCTGTGCTGTCAGAAAGTAACATTTCAAGGGCAAATACTAAAGAAGGGAATATAAGGACAACAGTGACGAAAACCCCACAGAAAGTATTGAGGCTCCACAGAAAATATTGTCAGTTAATCTGTGTTGAATTCTGAAAAAGAGTCATTCCGATAAAGCCTACGTTGAGTTTCGAAGTAAAAATAAAAAAGCTCCATTATCATTGGGAAGGAGTAGTAAAATCTCGCCAGCGTTTTTCAGGTTGTGTCTTGGGTTGTAAATTGTAGCCTCCATCCAGTAATCACGGAGCAGATTGTTTTTTTTTGTTCCACTGTTAAGGAGATCGTTCACTTGATCCACGATAAATTTGCTTTCTTCATCCATGCTACGGATTCCAACTTCCAAGGGATTTTTTAATCCTTCCAGTCTTCTGAAATACAGCATGGAATAAGCTTCCTCGCACAATACTGGCCAGGAAGTACTCAGCTCATTAATATCGATGCTGTAACCATTCTCCAAACGTTTCTTTGGGCCAAATAGGTTTGGTAGAACAGCAATTCAAATTCTTGTTCATCACTTTCTCGCAAAGCAGATCTTGTTGCTAGAAAACATCTTTTCTCTTCTTGGCTTTCTTCTGTTTCTCCGGCAGGCAAATTGGTGTGGTAATCGCGTCCTTGTAATTGGCACTCTTTGCTTTTTCCCAGCCTGCTCCGTTGGCTCCTTCGATTCAAGCATGCGTTTTCTTTTTATATAAATTGCGGATGCAATTGTATAGGTAGTTTTAGTATTCAGTACAAAATCCCGTGTCGCAAATCGGAGTTTTCACATTGTAACATCTTTACTAAACTTGCCAGCCTGATAAAAACGCGACTTTCGTCGATGCCGCAAGTACAGACATTACCAACGACGACAAAAGCACTATCAACTTCAAACAGTACGAGAACACCAACATCGCCGCCGTCACTGACGACAAGCCTTTTAAGCCTAATTTCCACTGCAGGAGGCAGGAGGCAATTCCTGCCTCCTACAAGTGCTGCGCATGCGCAAAAGCCTCACCGGATTAGAATGGATGGCAAGGAGGCAAGTATGCCAGGAGTTGATCCGTGCTCAACTTTTCTGGATGGCAAGGCTGCACTAAGCCACGAAGCTTCACTAAGCCACGCCCAACCACCCCCAGCCACGAGTCTATGTTGATGTCTGCCTCTTTCAGTGTAAACTGCTAAGAGTCAATGGCAGCGGCTGCCATCAAGCCTGGGAGGCAGGAATTGCCTCCTGCCTCCTGCAGTGGAAATTAGGCTTTACTCAACCGTTAACACCAGACCCTGATCCTGAGGAGAAATACTAACGTCATGAAAGGTTAACATTTAAAACGCGCGCCTTTTCAATAGCCGTCTAACGCACCAATCAGATTGCAGGGATGGAAGTGGTCCCACCCTAGGGTAGGACTTGGATCAATCCCTGCAATCTGATTGGTGTACTGGATGTTATTAAAAAGGCGCGCGTTTTAAATTTTTAACCTTTCATTACATATTTATTTCTCGTATTTCCCCTCTCAAGCCGCGCGACTCGGACGGTCAAATCAGCAAATCTCTGGACTTCGTGTATTACTGCATCCGTGTAAGGCATCCTAATAATTGTGTAACAAATGTAATTCCTTTAATATTTTTAAAAAATTATTTTTCAGTCAAATATCGGGACCGGTCGGCAAGGCACGGAGTTCGTTGCCTGTACACAATTTCGTCAATTTCTTCACGTGGCCTATTTTGTACCTTAGGGAATTTGGAAAAGAGCAAAATAGCCTAACGGAGTGTCAAAGCGGTGGTTTCTCCACCGGCCGCAAGTAAGTCTCCAACGGACACAAGTAATAGCGTATCTGAAAAGCTCCAACGTATTACTTTTAAAATTAAAACTTTTTATTTTAGTCTGTCTTACGTGAGAAAGTTGAGTCAGAATGTTTCTGCATTTCTGCTAGGAAATGGTCAATGAAAGCACAAATATTTCCGGATCCAACGTCTTTTTATGCTCCTTAATTTCTTTCTACAAATTAACATTATATGATTGTCTTTATCTCTTTATATTTTTTTTCAGATCGCTTGAACTGAGGAAATACCTCCGCCAAAGATTCAAAATCAGCTACAGATTTTTTTAAACCATCTGTGCCAAGGAGTTTGTCTGGTAGACATTTAGCAAGCCAATGTAAAAAGCCTAAAATTCCTAACCTGGTTGCTAATTGCACGTCGTTGTTTATAGCTTTCATAAGACCCAGAAAGAAAGGGTCATCGTGTTACATCCGTTGGCCGGCTACCAAGGCCCACACGATATTTGTTACACTGATGTTCAAATCAAAGTTCAGATCCGTAAGCTGGCCAGCTTTAGCGATCACGTGTTCACGTGGATCTTCTTGGATCACGTGTTCTTCCACGCTAGTTTTGCCCATACCCAAATTCCGCAAATGTCTCAACGCGAAACGGCGCTGTGCACTCCATAAATGTCCATTCGATCCGAATAAGCCTTAAGAATACACTTCGGAAACATTTAAATCCCACATTGTATGGGTTTAAAAAATTTGAAATATTTTAGCTTTACCATAGCCTCCGTGACTGAAAACTTGTAAGATTATGAAAAATAGTCGACCCGCTGACGGTTTTCAGCTTCAGTTTTCTTAGTGAGGTCATATTCCGAGAAGACGACAGGAGACCATGACCCGAGTAGTAAGTTAAAAGGTTCATAACGTTGACCTAGTTTCTCAATACTTCTGTGCGGATAACCGGCGTTGAAAAAGGGCGTGTATCCCAACAGAGGAGACCAATTGGTCCTTCTTAATTTCAAAACAAACATGTAATAAGCCCTTAAATCCTTGGCATTTATTCAGATAGCCCTAGGATCTTACGCTTATTCAAATATTAGTTGTACGTTCCCTATTTTTTCATAATTTGGCGCGTTAGCGCCCGCCATCTGCTGGGTAAACTAAGAGTTACAACCCATATCCTATACTTCTTTTTATTTGTTCAAGACCCAGGTGGCACTAACGTCCCTCAACTTTCGAACGTTTTCAAAAGTGTATCTTTTAAAAATGCCAACAAAAGCATTTTCTTTTACTAATTGGTGGAACTTATAGCAAGTGGACTTTAGTTTATAGACCATGTTATTCCAAGCGAGAAACGCAAAACTGAGAGAAAACACCCACGGCGTTTGTAATAGCGTTCGTTGTATGCAGTTGTTGACATTAGTGGGTTTGGCCTTGGCGTCCGTCCACAACGTTTTGGTTGTATTTTTCAATTTTGGCTTTTGAAAAACGAGTTTCCTTCTTTCTGAAGTCCTCAAGATGAAAGCAGTGGCTGCACCTTGTTTAGCAGGTAATATGAATATTTATAAACTAATCGTAATCAGTAAATCTAAAAAACCGAACTATAAAATACTGTTATAACCTTAGACGTAACCTTTCTCTTTAAATCTTTGTTTTTCTATTTTACCTGGAGGCGTATTTCGCTTAGTCTTCCCATACCAAAGTACAGACAAGACAGCCGTCAGGCTAATTAACCACGGAAGCATCGTTCATTAGTTGAAATTTGACCCTCGACTTCTCTAACGACCTTCACCGTTTTAAGTCGAGCATAAATCTAACCAAACTAACGGCCTTCTAAAACAGTACTGTGGCTTGTTTGCACTCCTCTTCGGGTTTTGGGTAACGAAATAGACTCTCATGGAGCTAGTACTACAACCGGATCTAAACAACACGATACGTATACAGACCCATCCGGTTCCTGTCTGATAAGCTTGTGCTTTTATTTGCACCTCAAGATCAGGGTCCATGTGGTTTGGGAAACAAAATTAGATGATGAGAGAGATGTTTATCGCGTATAGGTGACTGCCTACAAACATTGAGGCTTCCCTTCTTGTCTTGAACTCCCCGATTTTGCTTGTTAGCATAATTGGAACATTCTTTATCCTTTTTTTATACCAGACCAAAAGATAACGAGCCATTGAACAGGATTGAACATGTATGGACCGTTTGAAAAGCTAATCTTCAGTAATGTTCAACTGGAATACTTATTTATTGGTTATTTAGGTTGTTCTTAAATTGTATTTATTTGCATCTTTACGCAGATGATGCACTATCCTAGGTTAAGCACTATAAACATCGGATTTGGTTCCAAGACGTACTTGTAATATTATAGACGTGTGGGCGGTGGACTTAATGAACCAGAGCCAAAGTATCACACAATCGAATAATTGTTAACCTTGGGCTAGTCGTTTGGTTGACCATTTCCGGTTATTACTGCAGTGAAAGTACAGTACTTGAGTACTGTATGACCCTCCTCTCGCGCAGGTTATTGCCTCTTTAGGTTTGTTTGAAGGGAAAGGTATGAAGAAGACTTATAAGTCAGTTTCGTTGTTTCCGGTACTTGTAATATTTGTTGTGTCTTTTCCTAGAGTGCAGTATGAGTAAAATGGCCCAGAGCCAGAGAGATACAAGAGAGAAAAAAAAGAGGCAAAACCTTCCCAGTGACATCTGAATGGATGGTCTGAGATGCCTTGTATCCAACAACATACAAAAGGCGTCTTTCTCTCTGGGCTTAGGATTGCTCCTAGAAGAGAGAAGAAAGAGTAGATGCCCATTAGAACTGATGCTTTGCATGTATCTCTTTCATGTTTCACTTTGGAAGAGAGTAAGAGAGAAATAAAGAGAGTCTGAGCGGAAAAAAAGGCACTGGCAACGAGCCTTGGACGGTTAAGCACGTGTCGCTATACGTTTTACTTCTTTTTGCTCTCTACAGTTTCTAACAAGGGTTTATCCCAGCAAACCCTTTGCCAAAGAAGTTCACAAAAAGAGAGCAGTGAAATAATAGTCAAGTTGACAACAATTGGGCCACGAGGAACAGCGGTGGGCAACGGAAGGGAAACGAATTTGCAAACGTCCCTTTCTTCTAATTCTGAGAAGCAGGTTGTTTGCCTTCTAGCACGCATCTCTCCACCACCTAAATACTATACACCAACCCTGGGTACTCGTGCTATCTCTTTAGATAAAAGCGTCTCCCGTAGCTGTTGAAACTCGTCAAACCATTTTGCAAGGGAAATTCGAGAAACTTTTGAATATTTTCGTGAAATTGGATTTCGAGATTCTCGCCTTCCAGAAAAGCCGTTGACACACAACAGGATTGAAGATTATCATAACTTACATCGAAAGATTTCTCTAATAGAATGTCGAAGGGGACATTGTGATCCAATATCCCCTCGAAATTCTTCCGAATCTCTTATTTTTCCAGCGAACTGTTTACACGAATTTCCTGTGCTTCGGTGATGCAATTTTCTTGGAAACGCTGAAACAACTTCTGTTTTACCTCTTTTAACCCTAACTTTTACCCTGGAACAAATGTTTTCCTCTAACACTTCGATAGCAAAATTCCTAAAAACGAATCAGTTCAATATTTACAATATCCGGAATGTCCAGCGAAAGCTAAGTTTGCAACTTTCCTATACAACATGTATTATCGAAGGTTTGAAGCACAAACATATAACACAAGTATACAACACAAACACATAACACAATATATAGCACAAGTTTGTAACACAAACAAATATACCACATTACAGACTGGTTTAAACTTTCAACTAGTACTGTAACTACTTAAGGATCAGTTTTAACTGTGTTTGCTCTTGTCGTTAGCTCATTAGCACTCAATTACATCCCATTGAAGTCCCGATTAGAGAAAACCGACAGCTTTTCTTTTCCGTCTTTGAAAATAGCCACGGTTGGTTTTTTAAGAGTCTACGCCTATTTTTAGCATGCTTTCGAGCAGCCGGCTTTGTGCAAACCATAAGCAGCTCGGATTCAGTTGTGCTTGTAGTACATGTGATAATGAGGAGGAATCCGGATCGGTGTTCTGCTTCCTGGGAACTAGACTAAGGTGGAAAACCAGTGTTTTTAAAGAGCTGTGAGGAGTAATTTGGGAAAGACCGGTTTCGAACGAGTGAGCGACTTACGAGTTTACTTGCTTGTTAAAAGCTGCTGATCTTGGCCTTGGTGGAAGTCGCAAGCTTTTTCCCAGCAGGCTTTATGCCGCAGGACTTCCCGGTACGGAACGAAATCGTCTTTTGAAATACGCCCTTAGCCACGCCTACTGGCCGTCCTTTTCCGTTCCGCGGCACATCTTATACACTCATGCACATATACACACATTCACCCAGAGAACCCGGGCTCAACAACACGAGCCCAAAAGGAAGACGAGGCTTTTCGGCGTTCGCCGTGGCACTCTTGGTGGCGTTTTAGTTTAACTCCCACCCGGCTTTGTAGAACACATGTTCGCTTTTCGGGGCATATTGCGTTAGTGGCTGCAATAGAGTAGCGCGGATTACTGTGTCGATGTGCATCTGCGACTGAAAGTGTTGTCTTTTGGCGCAAAAAGTGTGCCAATGGAGTTGGCAAGAGTTCCAGACAGTGTTTAAGGCTCAACACGATCGATTTTCAAGGAGGATATAACCAAGTGTGGCCAAAAAATGGCCGATAAGAGTTTGGAGGAGGAGGAATCGGATAAACTCAAGCACTTGCAGGAGATTATCAATGAATTGGATGCGATTCTGGTGAATGATTTGAGGTCAGAGAGTAGTGGCAGTGCATCAATTGGCGGTTTGGGTGCGTCGCAAACGACGGCCAAGTGCTGGAGTGAAGGAAAAAGTGGAGATGGAAAAGATGAAGATGAGGAGGCGGACGAGACGCTCCACGTGAGCGATTTGCACAGGGAACTACGGCATATGCTCAGTGAACGAGATTCACTGCTCATTGAAGTTAACCAACTTCGGTTTGAGCTGGAAATGGCCGAATTAAGCAAGCTAGCAGATCAGCGGTAAGGTTTGTCAGGTTTTTCTCCTTTTCGGGTTTGTCTACTTGCGGCCCCCTTTTGTAAAAGACAGGTCTTTTATCGAGGCAAAATCTGCAGCTGTGGGGAGAGATTATTATGTGTTGTTACCGAGGGAGAAAGACAGGGGGGTTAACTGCTGGTATACCTGTTCCAAACAAGGTTTAAAACATTCTAAAATTGTATTTTGGATACATAGCCGATTTCAAAAGGATTAACACAATAGCTTTTGACACCACAAAATTGCCACAAACTATTGCTATACAACTTTCGAATTTGGGGTAACAAATTCCCAATTTTAAAAGAAATCGAAGTTTGAACTTCTGTAAAAATAACCAATAGTACCACGTCACATCAAAAGCAATCTTGTAGTTTTAAGTGCATGCGAAACCAGACTAGCGAGACAAGGTTCGGAGGTGGCAAAATAGACAACATAGTCCCGGAACTTTGCACACGTGAGATAACACGTTTAAAGAGCCTGAGGGTTGTTTGTGCCAATTTCGTGGGGTTTCACAAAGCAAATGACTAACGGGGATTTTCAGCCTAGAAGTTGTAAATTACGTTCCTTAGCCGTCAGTTTTGGAAACTGTCTGTCGTTGACAGCCATAAGAGCACTTAATTAACTTGAACCATAGGGGGGATTTGGGGAAGGGGGGGTGGTTGCTAACGTGTTAAAAAGTTACTATTTTTTTCTTCTTTTTGTATACCCTACCTGCATAATATAAATTTTCATCGTTTACGACCCAACTCTAAAAAAGACATCTGTGTTGTCATATTATAAGGTCTATTTTAATTAAGGGCAGCAATTATAGTCGTGTTGTCGACTGGTCGGGGTCTTGCTGTCTGGAACCATTTGCATTCTCCAAGACGGAACTTGGTGGAAGTTGAATAGGTCTTTACTTCTCTTTCCAAGCCAATTTGGAAGATTTTTTTATTTTTCGCCTCTCTCCTCTCCTCTCCATTCCAGCTAGTTGACCATATAAAGCATGACGGGTAGTGTATAGTGTAGTGGGCGCCCCATTAGCATCAGGTCTTTCAACTCTCAACTCCCAAATTCCCAAGCGAATTTGTGGGGCAAGTTTTTTTTTTAGTATTATTATTTTTATTGCATGTAGACTAGCACTTCTGGGCTGGGTATATTATTATATTATACACCAGAAACGTGCAATAGTAGCCTATGAAGGAGATTTGGATGTGGCAATCCCGGACAGCTTTGGGATTAAAGTAATAAAAAAAATCTGTTCTAAGATAAATCTTTTCACTCTGCCACTTAGCCTAGAACTTAAGGTTATATATATTATAAAGTAAGGGAACTCAATTACCATAAATGAGCCATCTAAACTTCCGTAAACTGTGAAAATCAACTTCTTGAGTTAACGGTTGATAAAAAAAAAAAAAAAAAAACTCAGGCTAAAACCTTTTCTTAATTTACTTTTTGTTCGGCATACATTAAATTAGATGTGGGAAATAAGTAATTTTCTAATTTGTACTTTTTGCTGGAATATTTGTTCCTATTTTTGGCAAAGGACGCCAACATAATCGAAATTACGCGCATTTTTAAAGATTTTTTTTACCCTAATATAATAATAACGTTTTGTGGAAGCAACTGCAGTAATGCTGGTTAAACCGCGAGTTAAGTGGATAAGAACAGTTTTTTGCGGTATTAGGAATAGATTCCAATTTGAGTAATTTTGATGAAACTTCACACTATCATTATCCTTGCTAAAACGATTTAAAACACTGTTTCCTCCTTTTCCCCATAAAATTCCTTAAATCGAAAATGGGTTTGGTGAAAAGGCACTGTTCTAAACATAACGCTTAGATAAATGTTTCGTGGAGATTTTTTTAAAAACAAAAAAATTCCGTCATTAGGGGGTTTTGAGTTGTCAATAAACAAGCGGTGACGCAGAGCTACGGTCCGGATTGACTGCTGAGGAACGGAAATCATGGAAAGAAGCGGGATGTTGTGGTTATTGTGTCATTTAACAGGGAACTTGTTTGTCCCCCTCCCCTCCGAATAAATGAGAAAATAAATTAAAATTAGGCATGGGTAATAAACTTTCGATTAAGTTTTCGTCACTTGGTAAAGTTTCAGTTATTTTTTTATTTCTGTTCCTTCGTCTCCTTCCGACTACTGTAAATTACTTCCTGATAGGAAATTGCAGGGCGAAAAGAAAAGAGCTCGTGCTCTGACTTAATTTTAGACCCTTTTGGGTTCAGTTAATTCCAGCACCCGAGTGCTCCCCCCCTTTTTTGACGTATTTTGTCATTGGAATGCGAGAGCAGGAAAAGAGTTGACTTTGGGGAGAGTTTTCGTTAGTATTACAGCTCAGACGGGGTTTACCCAGTACCATCCCAAATTGGGCTATTTCGAGTGCGGGAAACAAGCTACCAAAGGGGTTGGGGGAACCTTTTGGGTGCTACATTTTGTGACTCATGTGAGCACATGATCAGGCAATTAGCTGCGTTTCAAATAGTCGAGTCAACGACCGGTTTCTCTTCCGAATAGTTATTCTTCTTCTGCTTCTATGCTGTTGCACGGGGACTTGGGCTTGATTCGCAAGCTATTCTCCAGGACTTGATTTGACTTTGGGAGGAAATGGGCAAATGGAAAGGAAAAGTGTCAAGTCATCGTATGTTTTGGCTCCAGTGAAAAGGCATTAGGATTAGGAGTCGTTTAACCTCTAGGACCCTTTTAACCTAACCTGAGCTTAGACGGTTCTTAAAACTTAAAAAGGTGTTGAGTGATGTTGGGAGTTGATGTGTTTCAACCTCTCAAGTAGAAGCTTTTTGTGGGCGCTTGGAAAACTTTGGAATTCGCTGAGGTTGAAGTTATGTGAGAAGTTTCGTGAAATGGAAGAACTCAATTCTCGGTAAAAAGTTGTAAGACACATTAACACTGTTGTAAAATTTGTAGTAAAGAATAGGGAGAGGCGGGGGGAACATTGAGAGAGTCGAAAACGGTGGGAAAAAAGATGGACAGGACAAGAGGCCAGCAGGGTATTTTGAATAATGTGCTGGGAAACGGGCGTTTTCTTCCCGGGAGAAGATCATGAATCACATTTGGAACATGTTTTGCGGGCTTGCAAGCATAAACATGGAACTGGAGAAGGACAATATTATGTTCGACAGGAATGTCGTCAACACTTGACAATGAAAGTACTACCTTACCCACCTTTTCTACCGCTTCGGCGATAAGTGTTTGTGCGGAAATCACAAAGCGTATCTACGAAATGCGAATTTTTGCTCGGAAACTTGTAGTAGAAATATTACTGAAAGCTTACAAATGAGCGGCTTTGAAGATCAAAGTGAGAAGGCGCGAACGAAGCTTAAAGTAAACATTCAGGGATCAAAGTGTAGGAAGTTTGGACATTTTAAGCTTAAATGTCTGCATTTCGAGATTGACACGTAGCCTTAAACGTTGCTTAATTTGATATACTAGATTTTGAGGCCTACAAAGATTTCGCATGGTAATTTGAAATGGTTTAAAACGATAATTCTTTATCGGTTTAAAGTTTCAACCAAGGCAGAATTCGAATTTATTGGGAATTCCGTTTAAGTTTCAGTGATTTATTTTACTAATTTAATTCACAACTGAGATCGTCTTACTTAGGCTTTGGAATATTATATTTAATGGAAAGCTGTCTCGAGTTTAGTCAATGTTTGTGATAGTTTATTACTTCAGTATTTTTCAAAACAGTATTGTGAGGTTTGAATTTTTAATGTAAACATTGAGATTCAAATAGGTTGGGAGCTAAAGGTTTGAAGGATTGACTGGCCACCATTCGCTTTGTTATGGAAAGCTGAAAAAATTGGGGAGAAGGCATAGAAAACTAAGCTGGGTTTCGTGAATGAGGGCACTGAAAGAAGCACCAGAATGTTATTTGCATCAGCGCCTCGAGATCATTCACTGCCAAGCAAAGGCAGACTGCCCAATCCATCACAAGCCTGAACTATTCAGAAACTTCCTTTCTCTTGAGTTAGGTCTTGACTAACGAATTATGGCACTAAGGATTTTTAGGGGTGGCCCTGATACGGGGGTCGTGGAATTACATGGAGTTCTTTGCGAGTAAAAGAAAACAGGTGCCCTTACACCCTCCTCCCACACTTAGTCTTCTTTTCGAAAAGGCGTCAAGTTTACAAAGGGTCCTCTAGGCTTCAAAACCCCGAAAGTTTCAGCACATGGTCGCAGTTTGTTCTTCTGGAGTAAAATTTGAAAAAGCGGGAAACAAGAGTCAAGACTCCCTCTTTCTGTCCCTAGACTTGGAAATCCTTTACAGCGTCCTATAAAACCATATAAATGCTTTTTGCGTTGTAAAACTTACTCGTGCAATCCGCCAGATTGGGTCAAGTGCCGTATGGGTACGGTCCTTAACCGTTGTCCAACTTTACCGATGTAAACTCTTGTTTCCATCTGGCATAACAACTAGAGAGCTACGATTTTATATTGGTTTCCCTGAGAAGCCATTGGAGAATGTCTTTTATTGCGTTTTAAGTAGGAAGGTTTGGGAAAACAGAAGGCCTAGATTGTAGAAGAAGTTGGCTTTACATTAAACCTTTAAGCTAGTATGTCTTTCACCAATTCGAATTTGAATCTCGTAAAATGTGTAACGGATAAAAGCAAGGATGTGACATATGCTTGTGAATGATGGCGTTAGATGGCGTTTCAGTGAAATGTAGACAAGACATGTGTCTGCAGACAATAATGTTAGATGGCGTTTCAACGAAATATGTGTGGAAATTCCCAAGGGATAAACATTGGAAGGGGAACTGAAGCCTAACGAAATTTCCCGGATTAGGTTGATAAAGAACTGGATTAGGGAATTTTGATGCGCCACGCTGCTGTTTTGTTCGTTTTCATCGCCCATGACAACGTTTGGTTTCGTTCTCGTACTTTCCGCGAATATATTTTCCGTAGTGCGGATTATCTTTGATTTGTTCCCTTTTTATGAGATTGGAACCGGGCAAAGTGGTGGCAAAAGCACCATGCAAGGTTTCTTTCGATATCCCCCTTGTTGGGGTTGTGTGGGGAATCTGCGACGTCGTTAAAAGACGCCGGTTTTTAAGGGACGCTCTCGTGTATGTACAGTACATTGGAGAAAAAGGAAAAGGAGGGGGCGTTAGCTAGGCTAACTCCCGTCCGCCCCGCCATGGACACGTTTCACACACGACAGACGATACGGGATCAGGATATACGCAGCCTAAACCATTTCTGTTACACTTTCGGTCGCCTCTGACGGCAAGTTGGGAAGCACAGTCATTCTCATCCCATGTTCGAAAACAGAATCTGCTCTAATTTCTACTCGCTCAGCGTTTGTTAAATCCCCTCATCCTTGGGAAAGGAACCACAATTGCGCAATTCATTAGCTTCCGTTTAGTGTCTATTCTTGTGTAGCCTTGCCCAAGATGGCCGCTGTGACTCGCGGTTAAAGTGTCGAGAATCAGGATTATTTGTTTATGTTATGGACTTTGTATCTTAACAAGTTAGCCGAGCGATGCTGTATGTGTAATTGGTGGAGCAGGAAGCCCTCAAACGCTCTGGGTAAATATCGATTTTCTTTAGCGTTATTTTAGAACAGGAATGATCTCGTAAAAGGGGCGTTTGTGCTGATACACCGGGGATTTAAATTACCTGGAGTAGCACACGGTCTTGGATTTCGTGAGTGTGAGTGAAAGCGAAACTGGACCAGCANTTTTATTTTCTTATTTCAGAGCAGGTTGCCTTAGTAACGCCCCATTTACAACCTGAGACAGAACGGCCGGTTTGGTTTGATCAATAATAGACTCTTAAAAAAAATTGTTTCATTTTTCTCCTGTCTGATTTTTTTCCAACTGTGGAACTACCGTAACTCAAAGCTGCGGAGAGTTTATTCTGGGATAGTTTTCTCCATGGGGGAAACTATTGAATGGATGCGAGGGAGAGAAAATCGAAGTCGAAGAGTGAGTCACCCGAAGAGTACGGCAGAGTCGCGAGGTGGCTAGAGGTCGACGTCCACGGCGTCTGTGGAAAATGAACGGAGAAAGGGGAAGTGTTTGGGACGGGGAGAAAAAGGAAGCTGGTACTAAATGAAGGGGGGAAGCAAGACACTTTAAATTTGCGTGTTTATTGCTCTAGGGAGCGAAAGCAACTCCTGGCGAGGAAAATTGAAGTTATCCGCTCGTTCTGCTCTCTTGCTTAACCCTTCAGTGTCACTTCCAAGAACCTAAGGAACTAAATTCAACCTAATTCCCTAGGTTCCTTCCTCTAGGGCAGACCTGGACGGATTTGGCGAACTTTCGATTGCAGTGCGTAGGGATATATGTTTCAAATGAGGATTTAGTGAAAGATTTACATCGCTTCTGATCTCCTGAGTTTTTTTTTTTGGCGCCAATCAAGCTGGATTGGGTCAAGCTGTTTGATAGTCAAAGCCAATGTCGTCTAGACATTTTTTTTTTTATTTTGCCGTTGCGAGACGTTGGTATAAGGTCCAACTTCCCTTGCTAGCCTTAGCTGGGGGGGAAGGGGCTTGGCTTGATAGGCTTTAATAGTGGTAGTATTGATCTAGTTCTGGCTGAGTCCGAGCAGCGCTTCAGAGGGAGCTTTTATCTTCCCTAGGCCTCGCATTGTTGCATTTTTATGCCTATTGGAGAACTCTTTTGTGGTTGGAATCTGTGTTGAAATTGTGATAGGAAGCTGAAGGTTTTTTTTTTCATTTTTTTTCGAAATGTCGTAGGGTTAGTTTTCACTGTTGGGATGAAGGATTTCAACAGGAGACCATTTGATGCCGTTTTCATTGTTGAGAGAGGATAGAATCGTTGGCTTTGTCGGGTAGTACTGTACACAGTACAAGGTAGAACACAAATAGACCCGCATGAGTTTAACCCAACCTAGTTGTAGTTAATTGGCCTGATTTGAATAAGTGAAAAGGGAAAGGGGTTACATTGTGGTTCGCCACTCGTGTTGGAACGCTTTGGGAAAGACATGGATATGGGACTAATGGACTATTTTTGTTTATGTTTTTGCAGAGTGAAACCTTTTTGCGGGGGAATGGCTGCAACTTCTCCGCGGACTTCAAGAGGAAGGTAACACCATTTATCAATCATCATTGTTGTACTGTCGTTGCTATTTTTTTCTCTTCAGATAGATAGCTTGGGAAGAAATTGAAAACCTTCTAGGTTTTTAACAAGGGTATCTCGTTGTTTTCGATCTAGTCAAACTGAACTTGTAAACCAACATAGTGTTACGAAGATAAGGAAATATAGTTTAGACGTTTTAAGAAGATCCAAAGTTCCGTACGGTACATTATGTTAGATAAAATGTTAGACTTTTTGATAAAAGTCCCGACGTAATATTTAATGCAGGACTACAGTACGTCTATCGGTGTACACACTAGCACAGTAAGTCGTTGTTCCAGACCTTCCGGTTTGTTTTAGACGAAGAATAATTGTGTTATAAATAGACATTAAGTTGGTTAACAAAACAAATGCTTTGACACATGTGCTGCAGCAGTATGTTTTTTTGTTTTTTTACCAACATGTGAGTCACTACCCGCGTTGTTAGGTCTAACGTAATTGTCAACTTAAATGAACAAAAATTTTAAAACTCCTATGATAATTTCACAATATTTTCTATCCTAGATTTCTCGATTCAACAACGAATTGCTTAAAAGCCCTTTAAGCATATGAATTGCTCAAAAGCCCTTTGAGCAGTTCATTGTTGTGTCATTCAAACCCTGCATTACCTAAATAAAATTCCATATTTAAAAGCTTTTCCCAGCAAAATCTTAATATGGAATTTTATATAGTTTCAATATCTAACGCAGGACTAACTGTGATGTCTTCTGTCTAAGATGTTTTGATTAAAAGTCCTCTGAGAAATCCACTGTTGTGTCAATCAAACGCCAGCTGCCTCTTTCTCACATTACTCTAGTATTTGCATTGAGAGATTGATACGCATTACAACTCGTAGTAAAAAAAAAAACGATACGATACAGTTTTTCCCAAACCAGTCTTCCATGTTTTTATACAACTTTCTCGCCCTTTCGCTCTTTTGGACTCTTGTACGGGCAGGGGCCGCCGTTATGTCAAGCCTGTATAGCTCAGTGGCAGAGCACTGGTCTTGTAAACCAGGGGTCCGGAGTTCGATCCTCTGTGCGGGCACTTTTTTCCTTTATTTTTTGTCTCTTTTTATTTACAAATCCTCCCTTTTTTATCCTAAACATAGATGGATAATTTTTCAAGATTTTATCTAGTAGAGTTTGCACCCAAATTACGCCCAGTTTTAATTTATTTTAATTACACTCACCATATGTAGGAGTGTGTTATTTACCAAAGAAGGGGATTTTAAGAAGCGAAAGTGACCACGAAGCCAACAGTTCCATTCTCTCGCGTCTAAGTGGACCTCTTTAGGGAACATGTGAAAGTAGGAAGCTTAGAGCTAACGACAGTACCTGTTTTAGAAAGTGGTTACGTGTTTTGCGCTTTTAGAATATCGTATGTCGGGCCGCGCTGCACCATTGGATTAAAAGCCTTCCCACTTCTTCGGCTTGAATATTACTCCCGAAAATTACAATCACTTCTAGAAGCTTCTTTTTACCTGACAGGTGTCAAAAGTGGTTAGATTACGACTTTATTTCGCCTTGACGCGAATAGAAAAGTCAAAACCGGTCAAATGCTGCGAGACCTTGGGAAATTAACTACGTCAATCTGAAGCCGGTTTGTAGAAAACTTAAAAGCGAGCGATAAGCATCCGGGCGAAGGTCTCCTTAATATCTTGCTCGGCTGCCTTTCTCTCGTTTGTATATATACATTTCACGAATTTGCGAGAGCAGAACGAAGTTGCACTAAAAAGTTAGTCTGTTCTTTCCGTCACCTGTGCGTCTTATTCCGCTCCATTTCAGAAAGGAGAAGATTAGGAGATAGATTTTTTCTTCCTTTTCTTCTTATTTTTTATTTAATTCTTACTTTTTTTTTTTATTAATTTTTTTTTCAAATTGAATTATTACATTTTTGTATTGTATTGTATGCTTACAAAACTTTGGAGCTGAATAGGATCTGCTTGGCAGGCATAGACAGCTTTTTGGGTTAAAAAGATTAGAAGTGTTGTCGAAGCCAAACGTGTTTTTTTCCTCCCCACTTATGCAGATGTTTTGAGCCTTTTCTGTCGTCGCTCTGACATTACGGAGCGAGTTAGCAATGAGCTCAGTTGAAACTGTAACGTGCACCTGGACAGGTGCACATCGTTGGAGAGTGAGTTGCACTTTCTCGTTTTCAGGCTAATGGATAGTATAGCTTTTCACACGCTCAAGAGCTTCAATGTATTCTTCGATTCTGCGGGAAAACATGGGCAGATTTTAGGCTCTTCTTCTTACCAAGCTTTTAGTTGTGGGTATGCGTGGTGTGGCATGAGAATTGGGTATTAAAGCTGTGTTTTTCTGTGCGTGCAGAATATGAGGTGTCTTTGACGTCACAGAAAGTTGATTCAGCAGATTTACCAGCTGGTTTGAAGCGGTTAAATTAAAGGACATTTTTGGATTATTTGGTGAGCAAAAGTGGCAATTTTGTCGGAAACTGAAGTTAATTTGTGCGCGGTCACATTGAGTTAATCTCGAAATTCATACGACAGTTTTGAAAAAGGGATTTTTCGGAAAAAGTAAATATGGTTCTGGCGCAGTATAACTGCCGTTATGTGGAAATTGAGTCGTTTATGGTTCCAATAATGCACGTCATTCCTCGAGCCTCGTTACGACGTACACGTACTACACGGTCGATGTTCATGGAGATGAGGTAATTACTATCATCGAAGACTTTGGGGAATTTTTTGTTGTTGTTTTTTCGCCCGGGGAGTGGTTTCACGTCAAACGTGGGAAAAAGATTAGTTATTGCTTTACTTTAGCGACAGTACGTTATGACGTACACTACTTTCTTTCTTAAAAATTCCCCCGCAAGCTTTCTCCCAAGCAAGATTTCCATTGGTATAGTCCCTTGAAAATACCGGTTTCTACTTTAGCCAAAATGACCAAGTGGATCATTAATTAAACTTCTTGAAAGTAGTTCGAAAGTGAAGTATTAGAAGGTATGCAGTGCTGAAAGTTCTGGATATTGTTGGTGAAACTTGCTGAAGTAAATGTTGCTTATTATCAGTATTAAGAAGCTGAAATTTTGTTACGTCCTACATGATGAAATCAGAGTAAGGTCAATAATAAACTTGGAAAACGAAACAGTAAAATTCTAGAAACTTAACTTGAATTTGTTGGAGCTGTAAACTAGTCCTAACTTATAAAGCTTTGCTAATAATTTAACATCTGGTTTCATTATTTAGTTGGAAATTTCAACTACAATTAATGGAATTTACTTGTAAAATGACAGAAACTCGTTTGAAAATTGTTGAAAATTGTACAGCAATTTAATTCTTGGAACTCTTAAAGTAGTTTATGTATTCCGCGATAGTTTTGTATGGTGTGCTCTTAGAAAATGTATATGAAAAACCTGTTCTAGCTTGTAGCAATAAGTCTAAATTACAATAATTATATTCTGAAGTAATTCTATCCTTTTAAAGACAGTTTGACCCTATAATTGGGCGCCCAAAATCGTACTTAAAAAGCGAACAGAAGGTAACCTTGTCAGTTTGATATGTTTGATTCCCGTGCCGTGACACTACGGAGGCAATAACAGTAATCAAAAAGCCGTATCTTGAAAAGTTGAGAAAGAAAAACCCGATTGTGGGCTCGTTTTCTCCCAGATTTGGGCTCACTGATAAGCTGTCGCACGCAGGCTGTTGATACGCTAGTTCCTTGTTCCACTCTACCGTGCACGGTTTCCTTAATTAGGCAGCATTTTTCTCGTAAGCGCCGAGTAAATGACGCTAAAGATTAAAAAAGGACAGAGAAACGCACGAAAGATGAGCACCTCTCCATTAGTATCCGGTGGGAGACTTTAATTGACAGGCAAGGCTCTGGTGTGTTTCCGACCGTGAGGTGTGTGCTTAATTGCGTATATACATCAACAGCACAACACACAAACGCCGCACCTGCGTCCTTTTCATTGCTCAGTCTGTCGTCTTCTCGGGTAGTCGTCTTGTGTTCTCCAAACTGTTGAAGTTCCAAGCGTGGCCATTTCATTTCTTGAGGCTCTGGTAGTCCGCTCAAAAGCAGACCGAAGTTCGAGAATCTATAACTTTCTGCAACTTGATTGAAAAGTGCTCACTGCTGCGCAATGTTTGGTGACGAGGATAACCAAGTGTTGGTGTACCAAGAAGCCTTGTGGATGGATACAGCCTCGTCATCATCTTCTTCCACTTTGGCCAGTCATCACCAATCAGTGCATCAAAGTCAAACATCAAGTTTGCGAGCAGCCAGAACTGCAAAGGGGTCACAGCCTTGGCAAAACTATCTCCGAGATTTCAATCCGTATGCAGGGTACTGTTTAAGGACAGCTTACGTCACCAGGTACTAACTGCCAAATCGCAAACTTGACATAAAATGAAAATAAATAAAAAAGAAGAAAAATAAATGAAAAAAGGTACTAAAGAGCAGTACTGTCCAAAGAGAGAAAATTAGGACGGTTCCAGTGAGGTTTTTTTTTTTTTGCTTTTTTTTGCGAATTGGACCTTGAGCTTGTATAGCTGGAGTTTGCTAGAAAGGAGGACAAGTAATTTAGGACAATCAGGGCGTTTTTGGTTTTTGCTCTCACGGAGCATTTGCATGATAGATTGAGTTGCTACGTGCGAATGACCAAACCGCGAACCAGAGCAAAAGGCGGTTTTGAATTGTAGGCATGGAAAAAGGGGAAAAAAGAGTTCCCGATTTGGGTCTAATTATCGCACTTGGAGATCGCCAAGGCACAAGGCATATGTATTCCTTTGTTTTTTTGTTAGTGTGGGTATGATGCTGTCAAGCGTGCGAAATTGAGGATGAGTAGAGCCAAAGGGGAGAGCGGAAGTGCGGATGCCACAGTTGTTTTTCATGGCACACATGCTGCGGTTTTGCTCGTGTCCAACTTGCTATACTTTTTGGCAAAGGAGAAGGAAACCCGTGGTGAATTCGGGGTATAGGAACTGTAACTGTACTGTACTGTACGTTAAGAGCTGGAAAGTTTTCCTCGTTATGGAAACCATGAGAAAAGGGAACTTTGTGGGTCGTGCTAGTTAATTTAGAGTTTATGGAAATGCGTTAAACGCGCGTGCCTACATGCGTTGTGTTGCTTATTTACCGCAACTTTTTTTTAAGTAAAGGAGAAATTGGCGTTGCAGCGAGTCATCCACGATCGTTTTTCGAACATTTAGTGTTGTTGTTGTTGTTTTTATTTTTATTTTATTTACCAGTTTGTTTCATTGGGTTTGAATATAGAAATTCGGAAGTGTAAAGGAAGATTAATCATTGCGGCCAAATCTTCGCATCTTATAGATTTTACTGACCTATAAAAGCTGCCTTGACCAAATGACCAGTAAATTCCAGTTCAGTGATTAACAATGCGTTGGGTTTTATTTGAAGAAAGAAGTTAACTGTTGATACCCTTCACTGAAGTTTGAATTCACTTCAGGTTTACTCAAACTTGAAGTTATTTCATTGTAGTGTTTTATGGAAAGGAAGTTTTCTTAAAAAAAGGTGGGAAAGGTTAATTGTTGTGGTTGGCTCGTATATACGAGAAATGAGTGTCTTCATCCATCATGGTGATGATGCTTCATCTTCACGGCTATTCTGGTTGTCAAGCAGTAAGAAGAAAAAAAAACGAGCAAGAAGAATAAAAGTTTTTTGTTTTCCTACCATGAAGTTTTTCTGAAGTTTTTCCGTGCGGTCACCAAGTTTAATTTAAGCCAACGGGGTGAATGGGCGCTTCTAGAAAGAGTCAAATTTCATTTCATATTTCATTAAATTTCCCTAAAAATTGGTGAAATTTTTCAATTCGAACTTGCGAATTAAATGCACAGTTATGTTTCGAATAATTAAGTGTTGCGAAATTGCTAAAATTTAAGTCAATGCACGATTAATAGAATCTATGCAAGTTTGAACAATGATTATTTATGTTATTCATATTCTTATTATTTATATTTGATTATATGTTATAATAATAATAATAATAGTTATTATTATTATATTAATGTTATTAGATTATTATTATTATTAGATTCTATTAATGTAGCATTAATACCACTTTCCTGAATTAATTGCGATTTGGTGGCTGAGTATAAGCGAGTTCAAATGCAATTAACCCAAAGTTTCGCAAGGACTTAGTTCGTACTAATTAGAAAGTTTAGTAAGAAACGTGTTTGAATTATGTTCACGAGTCCGATGCTCGGTTAATTAGTTTTCTTGCAGTTTTGCATTTGATCAAAACAAAGAAAAGTCCTTGTACTGCATTTATATTTTCTAGGCAAAGTTTGGTTGGTGTGGTAGTAACTTTAACTTTGTTAAACCCCCTGAGAAGTGACTGTAGCCCTGTAGCGTTGTTACCATAATAATACTAAAAAAATAATAAAAGTAAAGAAAAACAAACCGCTGGCAACTTTTGTTGCGGAGCCAGTTTGGCGAGTCCCAGTCCAGGTTGCGATTTCGCTTGTGTTACTAGCCTCTTCCCCAAGCTCACTTTTCAAGTCTGTTATTCTGTTAAGTTATTGTTTTTAAAGCGCTTTTCCAAGGATTTCTCCAAACGTGCGCTTTTTAAATCCAGGATTTCTTATGTTCGAAGTGCATTTTAATCACAGTTGAAGTTACAACTAAGAGGGTTCAATGGTTGACTAAAACAATGGCTCCACCACGATTTTCATGGAGCGCAGTGTGGTTTAAACGTTGGTCGATTAAGCCGACCTACAAAAATCCGGTTTCTGTCTCAAAAACTAAGCACAGGTATGATCCTTTGTTTTTAAGCACCTTATGAATGAGTGTAAGTGTCGGGCTCTTGTAACGGTTACAAAAGTCAAACTTTATGACCAAGATTGGTTCATTTTGTCGTTGACCTTTTGTCCTGAGCGCCACTGGGCGGGTTCTCTGTTCTCTGTCTCTTTCCAACTTTTGTTTCACGCTTTAAAATGAATCCGGATCGTCGGATCACGACGCAAAAGCTGCCAGTAGTTGGGGACTTGCAAGTCAAGTCGACTTCCGAGTCATCTTGGAGTATATTTTCAGGACTTGCGTGCTTTACATAGAAACCAGTGGCACCGAAGGTGCCAGTCAAGGAAGACTGTCATTTTTGTTTGGAGCCAATATTCATTTGTATTTGACCCCGTATTAATTAGGGACATTTACCTTTTGACCTCATCTCGCAAAACCTTGTAACGTCCTAGCGACGATTTGGTGTCCCTTTAAGAGGTCACTTCAACCCTCCAACAGTGAATACGTAGTGGTTAACTGCAGTTCCAGTTTGCCAGTTCACTGGTCCAGATTGTGGAGTGTTTTATTAGGTTGCTTCATTGTAGTTGTGTGAATTTTTTTAGTGGTGGGACAATAGGCATTCGAGTTATAGTTCTAAAGTATACACATTGCGGACATTTATGAACAATGAATTTCAAATGGAAGTTTCGTCGTTTCTCCATGTTTACTAGGTAATGTGAAACTTTGTGTGGAAAAAAAGGTTTTGTTTTATGATTCAATTCTATTTTTTCACGTGTTGGAGCATGGAGGGAAATGCGAAGTTTTCAAGGAAGTTCTTGAATTTTTTGAGTGCTTGAGAAACGCTAAAAAGTCGAGAAGCCGAACGTGCTGATGTGGAGACATGTGCTGTTATAAGGTCTCCTAGTGGGCTAAAAATACGACGTATTCTGGGTGCCAATGGTCATCCGGTCAGATTTTTATTTCTTTTCAGCGGGGTATACCTTTTGTGTGGCGAACGTGGTGACATAAAAAACACTTTATTTCCTTAGCGACAGAAATTTTACACGTTGGAAAACGTAGCAGACACTCAAGGTTAAGTGCAATACGCAAAGCGATAGGATCGTTGTACCAGTTGTTTTGTGGGAGCTAGGATGAACAGAGAAGGACAAAATAGGTTTCCGGTGATATGACGTCACGAAAGGTGGCCCATTGTCAGTGGCGAATAGTCCGCGTATGATTATGTGTGAACGTATTCCTATTGTAGGTCAGCTGCGCGTGTAACTAATTGTTAGAAAAATAGTTGTAATGGTTTTCAAGGTCTTAGGCTCCGCCCCCTTGTCCCAACTCCTGCCCTATATGTGGTATTTATGTTAAAAAAAGTTAAGAAAACACAAAGGTATGTGTAGTAATTTTCACGGCTTGTATTTTTAACACACATATGTTTACAGACATGTGTAATTTTTCAGTTTTAGATGTTAGCGTTACGTAGTATGTTAATTGGATAGATTCAGTATTCTATTTGTATTTAATTGGAAGTGAATTCATCATTCTATCATGAATAGTTCATGAATTGTAAGTAATTTTACAAATTTTGGGGTGAAACAACCTAATCGGGTTGTTAATCTAAGGGAAATTGTTAATTTCGTATGTTGTTGCTATACAGTACTATTTACTTAGCATTTTGATTTGCTCGAGTCAAGTTACCATGAAAAAAGTCTCGAAACAACCTCAAGCACCTTGGGACAACCTACACAGTGTAAATATTTGTACGTTGCAGGATTTTGAGATCTTGTTTTTAACGGAGTATATTAGTTTGAATTCAAAACATTGTAAGAAAAAAGTATAATGCCTAGGCTAGACGGGACAAGTTAGTGATCATCAACTCCGAGTTAGTCTTTATAGCCAAGTTAAATACACGCAAATTCAATGTCTTTAACTCAGGTAGAAGGATTAACTCGGAGTTGATGATCACTAACTTGTCCCGTCTAGCCTAGACATAAGAAAAGGAACCGTAACTTAACTACCGATTTATCATTATGAAAGCGTGAGAATATTCCAAGTAGGCCTAAATCTAAATTAGTAACGGAAGTAGATGTATGAGAAAAAATTAAAAGTCGGCGTATTCCTAAAGTACTCTGCCGGAAGGCGTAAAGAATTCAAAGTAAGCGCTAATATATAGGGTATGTTTTGGTTTCTAGGCTCCACCCTTTTTCCCCTGTAACTGCCATAAACATGACAGTCGGCTGAATATGTGACATTTATGAGTAAGGCGTGGTTTTAGGATGGTTATTACGTATAGGTTTATCTGTACCCTGTTAATGTGACTCTTATCTAATGTATTTTCCTTATGTTCTTTTTTTTATAGGTAAGAGAATCTTTACGAGCGTAATTCAGTGTCGTGTTCCATGCCGTTTTCGCTGATGTCATCGCGATTAGTGTGGGAACTACGAAGAAATGAAGACAGATAATTAGTAACACTCGAAATACGATATCTATAAGTAACACGGATATTTATCTCTTTTTCCTTACTATGTTTCGAAAATTCCCCGAATTGGACCCACAAAAGTTCCTCTGTTTTGTCAGTCTTCTGCCCGAGGTTACAGATAAATTGCCCTCTCTCATGTCACTGCCATCTCGAAAGGACAGCCACGAGCCTTGGGGCACTCAGACAAACCTACAATAAGAGTTTCCAAAATACGAAATTCTTTATACCTGGACATTTTCAAGCACATGAACGATGAAGCGTCATTGTTAGTACACTGAAAACCATCTTTTGTTATTTGCACGAAACAAAAACTCGGTACAACTTCTATTTACCTTACAAGGTATAAGGCGTGGTAGGATGGTAGGATATGTTGTTTTGCTGACGGTTAGCGAAATCGAAGAGCTCAACGGATTTTTTGCAACCTGGAAACCTGGAAATTAGAGAAAAAATTCGTTTCAGATTTAGAGAAGAATGGGAAGGGCGTTTCTTTCCGGCTGGAAACCAAGGAATGAACCAAAAGACCCACTTGTGGACACGTGCTTAGGACTATGGTTACAATTAAAAGAGGGTCAACGGCGGAAAAGGGATAGATAGTGTTATGGTCGGTGGTAGTGGTAGCGTTGTTCTGCCCGGAGGCGTGGCCTGGGCAAGGTTCTGGGGTTTTCCTGGCAGGTCTGTGCCATCGCTAGCGCAGTTGCGCCTTGTGAGTTGTACGTGCTGTTTAGGTACGTTTATACAGTACGGGAATTCCAAAACGTCGTGTATTGTTATCTTTTGCGTTGTTTTGTGTGTGTGATTCACCGGTTTTTGGCGTTCTCAGTGCGCTATTTTTTATCAGCACAGTCGGTCGGATAAGGGTTAACCCCATTTGAAATCGTTTTGAAACGATCTTTTGCGTTGGAAAGAAAAATTGAGGTACTGTACTTAACAACATTTCAAGCATTCCTTTTGTGGTTCCAAGACGATCAGACAAAGAGGCTGAAGAAGAGCACAAAAACTCAAGGCAGAGCGATGCCACTTTGCATCCTATTTCGCTCAAAAGCGTATCTGCATATCTCATTGAACAACACCAGCTTTCTCTTAAGAGTTCGGGGCGACTCTTGAGAGAGTATAGAGCATATGCACTGCAAATGGGAGGTTTTGAGGGTGGAAAGTTTACCAAAAAGGACCTCAACAACTTCCTGCCAGGGTGCAATATGTGATCTTTTACGTACACATGCAGATCACATGAGCCTTTTTCCCTCTTTCAGAGTCTATAGAGTGGATATAACTTTCAACAAACAGCTGCGTCGCATGCGTTCAAGTCACGCGCCCAATTTCCTTTTCCGGGGAAATTTTTAACCCTCAGTACCTTCCTGAAAGCTCGTACAACATGAACCCTTTGACCGAACATCATTAGTCAAAAATTAGGGGAAAATTACAATTTATTAACGAATTTATTTGATGCGTTAAGATGCATTTCATCATTTCATCAAGTAAATTGTTATACGTTATTTTTGTTCGAATTATTATTTATAATTAGTATTCGTTTACTGCTTAAAATATTTCTTTGAGGTTAAAATTAGTAGTTACGTAAGTGAGTTGATAAAAAATGGCAAGCGAAGGGAAAGGATGTAATTTCCGTGTTATTTTACAAACGAGATTTACATAAGGCGTTGACATCTTAAGACGTCAAACAAGACTTTTGGGAGTTGGATTTGACAAACGTAGTCCACGCCCATTTTTCTCTATTTTTTAAATTATTCTTTTTGAGCTTTGTGATGTTAAAGGAATTATACTTTGAAATGAAAATGTGTTTAGTGAGGAAAAAAGGGTTGAAGCAAAAATCAAAAGGATGTTGGGAGGAGGGTGGGCGGAGCCTAAAGACAGGCGCCCTGGAGTGAACGCGTCTCGCCATGGCAATTTCTTTATTTAATTCTGCGGCCATGGCTGCGAAACCCGTTGTCGCCTGGGCTCGCCAAATGCACTTTCTTTTGTCAAATCTCTATCTAGCATGCCAATTGTCAAGTTCTGTGTCACTTTCTGAGCTTGAGAATCACGCAGGAAAAAAACAGGTGGTGTTATTTATGGTCACGTGTATTTTTTTCTATTTTAAAAGCGTAGGCAAATTTGCATAGACAACGGGTTTTTAGAGTGTTATGTGGTAGACAACGTCCTTGGCCTTTTCTGCTCCAAGAAACATCCCCACAGCGTTTAAAAGCCTTTTTCTCACCTGTTAATTTCGTTTCTTTTAATTTATGATGGACAGGAGACGCAGTAAAAAAATATTGCAGTAAATTATTAGCGTAAATAATAACGAGTTCTTCACATATTTGCTTTTCAAACCATGTTACACCTGGAGGTTTACATATATCAATATTATTATTTTAAACTTATATAAATAAAAAAATAAAATAAATGTTATAAACTTATATATATAAATATTTTACTTATATATGAATAATTTCCGAGTTAGTCACCGCTGTTGACAGGGAGCGAAAGATTACAAGTTGGGAAACTTCGAAAATATGATAAGATTTTTTTTTATTATTTTTTTTCCTTGTTGAACATTTGGAGGAAACGCGAGGGAAGATAAGCGGTTTTGACTGTGAGAAAGGGCATATCGAGGATCAAAAGCATTCGTTCTTCAATTGAGTGGAATTTGAGATTCTCATTCCTATTGTTGCACAGCTAGTGTGTGTGGCATTGTCGAGGGGCTCTTAGGCGGTTTGTAAACCTTTACTACTTTGAGTTTTGACGGATTAAAAGCCCCCTCTCTTCTCTTTTCACTTTGAAGACGTATTTCATTCCCCCTTCATCAAGAAAAAAAAAATAAAAAAATTGAAAAACCTAAAGAACGAGAAACGCAATTGTTGAGATAGAGGAGGAGGATCTCAAGCATTTTGGGTTGTAAATTGACGCCATTTTTTAAAAAGAGAGCTCCTTTCTTGTTTGAAGATATCACGTTTTTCGGATTTCTTATTCATCCCGTAATAGCTCCCTCCACTCATGACACAGTGAAGTGGACAAAAAGATTTTTTTTATTTTAGAAAAACATGCCAAAGACAGAACTGTAGCACAAAGAAACTCAGCTGGAGGTCTCTATGCTTTTATGCTTTTTCCTCCTCTACAGTCTCGTCACTGCGAAATGACGCATTAGGCGTTCAATGTGTTCGGACTGTGGAAGTCATTTTGGTGCTCTTCTTTGGTTTTCGTCTGAAAGTTCTGAGAAATCGTCTTGGAACACATAATAAAGGGATTTGTATTAAATGGTGAAGAAACTATTGGCAAAATGGTGGTGATTTCTTTAGTTGCGAGCCCAGTTGGGGCTGATCCTACGCCGTGTCAGCCGCTACGGTTACGGTCGTCTTACCGAGATTATGCTGGCGCATTACTACGCCCGGATTACCTGGAAATGACTGATATTTACGCGACGCAGCGCTGGAAAGCTGGCAATACGCCTAAAAGCAAGACTCCGACGAGTAATAGCAGCTCAGGATTATGGCACTTGCTCTGTGGCTTAGGTTTGGATGTTCCCAACTTGCCCACGCGAAGGTAAAAACGAAAAGAAAGAATATTTATTATCTTTGTCTTCGGAGATGGTAAGAGTGGATAAGGTTGCCAACGCAATTGAAGGGATAGTCATTTAGCTTGCGTTTAAGCTTTAAGTTACCTGGGACTGTATGGAGCTGGTGTAATCTTGCACATTTCGTTTCGTTCCATCCTTGTTGTGTGGGTCTACGGGGCCCCCCTGCTGCGATTGTGGTAAAAGGTTCCCAGACTCTCTTGACAGGACCCAACAATGCTTTATGGGGTAGTGCGAGCTCACATTTGCATCATGACCAACGAATTTGACCTGGTTACTTGTCAGCCAAATATTTGAATACGAGATTCCGGGATGAAAAGCTTTAGAAAATATGTACAATAACCGTATGATTCCGGGATTTGGGTATAATCAAATGCTTCAGAACACAGAAAAAGGGACAAATTTCAACAGTTTTATGTTTGTAGCGTGAATGTAAGCAAGTCACGCGTCATCCAAAAGGTTTGGGGTTGGAATGCAGAATCAAAAAAGGTTTGGACCTTGATGCATAACATTTTTAGTCTATATCAGGCGTTTAGGGGTTACCATCACGCCTGTCTTTTCTGGCACAAAAGCCTTAAATAAGCAAAGGGTCCCATGAATATGTCACACGTGGAAGGGTTTTAGGGACGGACACGACACAATTGCCGAGCTGAGGCATTTATATTTATATTTACATTTATACGTAGGAGGTAGAAAAGGGAGCCCATAGGTTTTTCGGTTTGGGGCATTTCAGGCTCCGTTTACCTCCTGCAGTGTATTTTTGACTGGGTTATGGGGCCCCTTAGGGGATGTTTCCTGCTTAAAACTTGCTTGTCCCACCTGACAAATTATTCACAGTCTAGCAAACCTGGTCCTGTGCATTTATCTAGGAATTTAATTGCGTTCTTATCGCGAGCTTTCAATCTTGAGCCCCATCTGGTTAATTTGTCGCTGTCGTGACCCCCCTACATCTACCCTCCTACATAGTTGAGCAATTGGAGCAACGAAGTTGATGTCCTTGACCATTTCAGCCTACTTTTTGGAAGTCAATTAAGCCATTTTTGGGGAGAGATTTTTGGATTCTGACGGCTGCATAGTAATTGAAATAAGTAGGGATGGGTGTGTGGGGTCTATGTTAATAAGCAACGCCACAGTTTAGGGAGCAGTAGGTCTCTCAAACTCTGCGTGCGTTTGTCACCCGAGTAAACCTCAGATGCCTGCAGCTGCCCTTTGACGCTTCCAGCTGGCTTTGCCATATCTTTTCTTCGACCCTTCTCTTCCCTTTTGTTAAATTGATCATAGGCTGGGCACTGACACAGAGCGGCCGTTTTTTCGAAGGGGCGTGCCCAGAGTGTCACTTTTCTTTTTTTCGATTGTCATAAGGTCGAAGGGGAAAACTGTCAGTTGTATATATAAAATAATAATAAGAAAAAATAAATATATTTCACCGTTCATTAAATTTTACATTGTTCGTAAATGAGTGAGTTATTATCGGTTGAATCTTGTCTTTCACATGTGTTTAACTTGTGTCATCCAAACCAAACTGCTAACGTTTACTATAGTTTAACGTTAATTTACCATTAACAGTTTATACTTAGTTTAACATAAAGTGGAATTTTTTTACTTAACTAAAGCGTTATGGAAGTTGAAATTTACTTCAGTTAAAATTAAAGTACAATTTTATAGAATTAATATTATTATTAATAATTTATATTCTCAATTATAGAATTAGTTAATTTATTCATTAGCGAGATTTTCTCGAGTTAGTCTTAGCGAATTAGTCACGTCCTCAAGATGTTATATTTTCTATAAAAAATATTGTAGAACTTGAGTGAATTGTGAGTTATGTTTACTTAAAGTTTATGTATTAAATTGTAAAGAGAGGAATATTCTTATAGTGTTTTTTTATTATTTTAGAGTGAGTGATAGGAAGTTGAAAATCTCGGATTGGATGGTTTCATATTTCGGTTATTCTTAGCACTAATTATATATTTTTTTTAACGGCCGAGGTCGGGCTAATAAAAGCGAAATGACTAGGAAAAGAGTAATTGTTGCAGCAACATATGTTTGGAATGCAAGGAGTTCCAGATGGTAGCCCGAGTCAGGGTTTGCAATTGTTGAACCGGTTGAACCAGGCACACACACCACAAGGTTGAAAGGTTGAGAGGAAAAAAGAGCGCGTGGCAGATGTCTGGCTTGTGTTGCCGTCTTTTAGAGACCCAGTGTCCCACTGTACTGTACGTACCACATGTTGTGTGGCTAAGGAGGGAGACGAAGAGCCCCGAAAGTGCGCTACACGCTATCTATAAGATTCCACGAGGCGTAAGACACCTCGCACACCACCTGCCTTTCTTGACGGACCTTTTCTTTTGTAATTGTCTCCCGAATCAGACTTAAAAGGTGGGGTTGTGGGTTTTTGATTTGACTCTACGTGTACTAGTCCTACCTGCACAGACTTCCCCGCCATTGAAATGCACCAAGATGTTTTTCAGTCTCTTTCCCGTCGTGCAAGGCGAAGGACCTCTTTGGTAAATTCTGCAGTAATTTAGGATTCTTAGCGTGGTTTTGGGAAAATACGTAAATTGGGGTTAATAGGATGTTGATCTGCATATCTGGGTTCATCTGGTGAGTTTGAATCCCTTCGTTGCGACATGTGATTCGTGCTACGAATCGTTAGAAGGATCATTAAGGAAGGTCAAATAATCTTGTTTGGCCCAGTATGTTTAATTCTTTTTTTTCTTTTTCTAATTTTTCTATATAGCACGCCACAAAAAGCTCCAGCTTGTGGGCCTGGACCGCCCTCAAACGTGCCTAAAGATGCTTACGACCCACATTTCATGACTCCCACCAATTCCCACCGATATCCGGGAACGGCGGTCGGTACAGGCACGGTGCGCCGCGGTAATCTCAATGGAGTAACCTCGGCGCAAAACTCGGGCAAGAAAACTCCCGCTCGCAGTTCAGAGGAAGTGGTCAAACGCACCAGATCGCAAAATGGGTAAGATAAAGCGAAAAAAGAACTACAGTACTTCCCAAACCACAACAATTTGAACAAAAAATAAAAGTAAAATAAAAACATTTTAAATTGTTCTCTACATTTATCGAAAATTAACCACAAGACTTCCCAAACCACAAGAATCTGAACTTTGAAACGAAACTTGAAATTAACTTTGAAATGAATCTGAAAAAAATGTAAAATACACGAATTTAAAATTTTCTCTGCATTTGTCGCCAAATTAGGTACGAATTATCCCAGGATTTACTAGACAAGCAGATTGAAATGCTGGAGCGAAAGTACGGAGGCCGGGCCTGCGCGAGCCACGCCGCATTGATCATTCAGCGCGCATTCCGCCATTACACGATGCGTCGGAAGTTCGCGGCGATTACTGCCATGGCGAAAGCGGAGCGACGCTTGAGTCGACGTTTACACAGTGACATCTGGCCGGATTACTATCCGCAGACGAACGGGAACGCCCCTCCCTCGCCTGCGCCGGTGACGCTCAACAATTTGAACCGCTCCGAGTCGAGCAGCTCCGACGCGGAGCTGACCATCAAAAACCACTTCGACTCGCTCTACCGGGAGCTGTCGAATGCGTTGGACTCGCCACATGGACCCGAATCACCGCCTATTGGGGCTAGCAGCCAACAGAATTACTACCGGGGTCGGCCGCCCCATCGCGTTCATTCCGTGCGAGCTGTGCCTCCTCAGCAGCATCCGAATCACTGGATAGGACCGGCTGGTCCTTCCGCTGCGTCGGTCTCGCCGAGTATGCACCATAGTATGAGTGCCGGGAGCGGAGTGCGCATGCGACATGGCAACCTGGACGATTCCGCGTCCTCGTCCTACTACACGCCCATGGGCTCACCCCAACTACAGTCGAGTCCTGCCAAGGACCAGTTTTACAGTCCTAGTCATCACGCGGAGACGAGTCAACTGAGCCGCGAATCCGTGGTACGGAGAACGGTGACTGGAGCGAGGACCCTGTCGCCCCAGCACCGAGCGAACCCGAGTAATGCGGGAGCCAAGAAAGTACCTCCGCAAGTACCTCGCCGGACCTCGTCCATCAGCTCCAAAGGAGGATCGCCCTACGTTCAGGAACCCAATGTAAACTATAGCCATGGACGGAGTTCGTCCACGGCCGGAGCGACCACGGCGCCCAACATGAGTGGCAGTCAAAACAGCGTCAAATCCGGGAGTAGCTCGAACAGTACGAGTTCCTTGCCGGACGCTGGATGTGGACCAGCTTCTGTACCACATTGGGCACGCCCATTGCAAACGCATCTGGTTCACAGTACTAGCCAGGATGGGCGACCCGGAGAAAGCGAAGAAGAACGACGGTTTTCCAATGTATCCGAGACGAGCGAAGACTCGAGCGAGGGACAGAATACCACAGGGTACCTGCACGAGTCCGTTTCACATGGATCGCCCTTCTTACCGCCAATTTACGCCAATGTGGGCGATACCGTCGCTATGAACGCGAAGGTAATAATCTTTCTTCCTTATTTTATTATAATTTGTTACATATTTTTCTTAGAATTTATTTCCTGTATTTTATTATAATTTTCTGTGGTACTTGTACTCTTTCCCCCCACATTCTAAATACCACCCGACGAATCTAGTTTGACTGCCATTCGTGGTGCAGAACCTTTCGTGGGTGACTCTTTAGACTGCACACTATAGATAACCCTTAACCCTGTAGTGTGCATTCTAAAGTGTGAAAGCGCCAATTTTGTTTCAAATTTATTTTTTACTCTAATTTGTTTCGTGTTTTATTTTTTTCTTGTTGTGCTTAGAATTTCTTATTTTTTATTATAAATTTGTTATTTTACTCTAATTCAGTTAAAATTAATATGATTTTACGCAAACGAATGGCTTTGTAACCATGTTGAAGGACTATTTCTAATTATCTTTACTCCAAGTTATTTATTTCTTATTTTTTCTTATTTTGCTTAACATTTGTTTATTAGGGTTTCTTTGTATTTTTGTAGTAAAGATTGTTGTTTACTTGAAATAGGTTGAACTCTTAAATTGCTTGAATTCGCTAAAGAACGTTTTTTCCAAATTTTGTTTACTTTACAGGCGTTGGAGAATCTACGCAAGCGCCAATATCGTGTTGGCTTGAATCTGTTTAATAAGAAACCTGACCGTGGAGTGACGTACCTGATTCAACGTGGCTTTCTGGAAAACTTGCCTCGAGCTGTGGCCAAATTCCTCATCACTCGCAAAGGATTGAGCAAGCAAATGATAGGCGAATATTTAGGAAACCTACAAAACGCATTCAACATGGCTACGCTCGAGTAAGTTTGCCGACCGAGACCTATATCGAAAGCTATCTTCAACCAATTCCTTATTTATTTTTTATTTTTCGCTGCAGTTGTTTTGTGGAGGAGTTGGATTTAATGGCCTTGCAAGTGGACGTGGCCTTGCGAAAATTCCAAACACATTTCCGCATGCCTGGCGAAGCGCAAAAAATTGAGCGTTTAATGGAAGTCTTTGGTCAGCGCTATTGTTTATGCAATCGTGATGTGGTAACGCGGTTTCGCAGCCCGGATACTGTGTTCGTGTTAGCCTTCGCCATCATCATGCTCAACACGGATTTGCATACGCCCAATATCAAACCGGAGCGACGCATGAAAATCGAGGATTTTATCAAGAACTTGAGAGGGATTGATGACGGGACGGATATTGAACGCGATATGCTAGTCGGCATCTACGAACGAGTCAAAGCCACTCCTTTCAAACCGGGAGCGGATCACGTGACCCAAGTGATGAAAGTACAAGAAAGCGTCGTAGGCAAGAAACCGGTACGTTTGTTTATTTTTATCTTATAAATTCATTTGTAATGTTTTTTTGTTTTTTTCCTTGATTCAGAATCTTGTGTTACCTCATCGTCGACTCGTGTGCTACTGTCGCTTATACGAAGTGGCGGATGCGTCAAGGAAAGAGCGTATTGGTCTGCATCAGAGAGAAGTCTTCCTTTTCAACGATTTGTTGGTAGTCACCAAGATCTTCCAGAAGAAAAAGAGCGCTATAACGTACACTTTTCGCCAAAGTTTCACGTTAGTTGGCCTTCAAGTCTCATTCTTCGAAACTCCAAGTAAGTTTTGCAGCATATTTACAGTTTTATTTACTTTCATCGATGGCATAACTAATGATTTCTCGATTCCAGATTACTCGTTTGGGCTGAGCTTAGTACAGCGCGTGGATAACAAGGTTTTAATCATGTTCAATGCGCGCAACGATCACGATCGCCTCAAGTTTGTGGAGGATCTGCGCGAAGCCATTTTGGAAATGGATGAGATGGAAACGCTGCGCATAGAGGGCGAATTGGACAAGCAGAGGACCACGACACGGGTGTCTCGTCTGCCAAACGAAGTGAAAGCTCACTATTCCTCTTCCAATCGCGACAACCGCGACAGTGGAGTAGCAGACGTGGAAGTATTAGCTGTCGCTCCAGTCCCGCTTCGTCCAACTGATAAAGATGCGTTGCTAAGACCTGAAGCAGCACTTAAACGATCCACTTTATCCAACTCGCTCTTGGACATGCATGACCCTCGTAAGATTTGGCTACTCCAAACCTTTGTTTGAACGAAATTGTCTGATTTTCTTTGTATTTTCCCTATTTTCGCAGTTGACAAGCCTCAACGGCGTGGCAGTGTAGGCTCATTGGATAGTGGCATGTCTGTGTCTTTCCAGTCCTCGAGTACGAGCACTGTGACGTCCGTAAGTCGTGATTCTTCGCCTCAGAACCTGCCTCCCGCTGCCTTACACGGCGGTCCACGGAGTACCGTGCATCATTTACATGCACATGCGCATGTGAACGTTCAGATGGCATCCAATCCGAAGGCGTTAAATACCCAGCCGTCGTTCTTGGGCGGGATTTTTGCTAAAGGCAAAAGTGCGAGCGGATTACCTTCACATCATTTGGCTCATAGCACGGACGTTTAAATTCTTTGGGTGCGGTCATTTGGAAGAGCTTTGCATTCCGGAAGAAGATCTTTCAGACAGCTTAAGAAACGAGAGTGGGAAGTGCCTCGTACCGATGTGGAAGATGAAGGGGAAACGAAGTCGTGGTGCCAGGACTAGGCCACTTTTTTTAGTGTTATATTTTTCTTTCCCAAATCCACCCGATGCGGAGAAAGTTTAAGACCAGTGTTGTTACGTATAACGTGGCTTTCTATAGGAGAAGAGTTATGTCCTGCTCTTCGCTTTTCCATACAGGCTTCTTTATTAATCCGCTCCCAAAAAAAGGCAACGACACTAGGTTATTTTATCATGGAACTACTTTATAACGTATCGTCAGTGTCGTTAAGTATATATCGCGGGGAAGGGGGCAAAAACAAAGAGTACATTTGCAGTAAACAGTGGAAGATTTCACATATTGTTTTCCTTGTTTTTGTTTTCAGCAAGGTGAAATAAGGTGATGGCAGGAGAGGATACTAGTTGAGTTTCAGTTTCGAGCGTTTTTCCCTTTTTTGTTTATTTTTTACAAGTGCCGCAAGAGCAAAGCTAAAGGGAAAGTTGTCCGAGCTAGTCAGCGTACATTATTTTGCCAAATGTGAATAAATGCGATATTGTGAAATTTAGTTACCGTCTAAGTCTTTCGTATTGTTCGTCTTTTTGTTTACGTAGTAGAGGTGGAATTAACTTAATTTATAAGTAAGTTAACAGCTGCAGAATGACTTGTGGTAATCTTTCAGGTAACACTTGTTTGATTTTTCAGATACTTCACCTTACCTCAAGGCTACGATTTGATTTGATTCTGGAGTACGTAAATAGAAGACTCCAAGGCGACCACTTTTGCACACCATGTAAACGCAAGTAAGACACACTATAAACCTATATCTACTTTAAGCCAATCAAAACTATTGATTGGTACATGGATAGTTAAGTTTACTGTCCACATCGACCATAGAGTGTCATTTGAAAAAGTGTATTGTATGTGCGAGCTTTTAATAAAAGTATTTTTGAAGCAAACGAATGACCTTGTTACTATTTTGAATGATTTTTGACTCGTTCGCAAAAATTACGTAAGGATGTTTTGGTGTTACATTTTGAAATACATACAAAGAAAAATAACATAATAATGAAAGCTCCTAAAGACTGCAAGATACAGCAAAAAGACTTAAGATTTTTATAAATCGAACAAAATATGGAGTACTTACCTAAATACATAGTCCGCCAGCTTACTTCATAGTATTTATAGAAGTTTCAATACATTTGAAATATAAGCGTATGACCGAATGGATAAGACGCAAGCCTCGTGATCGGAAGGTCGCAGGTTCGAAACCCGGTCGAGACAATTTATTTCGTTAAAAAAACGAAATATTAAATGGCTCCCTTTCTCTGTACCTTATGCCTTCCCGACAAGGTTCCTATACCCGTATTCGATATTGTGAAGCTTCGGGATCACGAGATCGAATATCAGGGATAGGAAACCGAGCAGGGAGTTGGGAACAGGGAAGGGG
>JAGJRP010000573.1:0-38063 GCA_022832235.1 Lepidurus couesii | reverse complement strand
ATGAGTTAATTTTACATTAAACCCAAAGATTACTCCCGAATCGATATAACTATTTTTAGTATATTTTGTTACTATAATCGTTTTTAAATCTTTAATCTAATACTTTTTCTCTGGACTTACTTTGTATTGCTGGTCGAGTATCGATTGCAGGTTCCCGACCCATCGGAGTTGAATGGACCTCAATTGCATTCACTAGCATAAACACACACAGTACTGTGCTAAATATGCTTAATTGCTTCGTCATTTAAATTGTTTGTAAGATAAAACAGTTCAATAGTGTTTTACGAAATGTTAAACCGAATTTTTACGGCTTACAAAGGGTGCACAATTAGTAGGTGGGGAGATTTAAGCGTTCACTGAAGACAGTGTCCAAAGTGAAACTGGTCAACCTTGAACAAAACCTCGTTTTATCATCACAACTCTCTTCCTTATTCATCGCAGGTTTATTTTTTATGGACGGGAAAATCCCGAAAACTCGCTAGACAACCTTACCCACGTCTATGGAAAAGCCTCGAAGGAAAGTTAATGTATAAACCAATAAGAACTTTCAGGCGACTAACAGAAATCCAGAAGTACCACTCTTAACTCCAAGAAACCACTGTTACGGGAATTCCGAAAGTTGTGAGTTGCGAAAGTTCTTCACCACGGCACTTAGATAAACTAGTACTGTAACACGGGGATTATTATGGGTTTTTGCTAGGATTTCATCACGTTACTGTTTGACAATTTCTACAAGAAAATTGGCGCAAACGCGAAACTTAATGTTCCCAACTAGAAGAAACCGATTAGTTAGACAAAATGAAATGGACGAAATCGATTAAACGGAAGAATTCGACTATACGAAATAATCGATTTAACGAAAGAAATCGATTATTGCGAAGAAATCGACTAGTAGAAGGAAATCGATTTTTATACAATAAATCGAAGCATTAGAAGAAATTGGAGAATTAAAAGAAACAATTAGATGAAATTGAGGAATGTACTATAAATGGAAGAAATAGAAGAAATTTGGACGTAAGAACTTAAAAATTGTATCTATTTCTGGCTTATTTTGCTTTTTTTTTACGGGACTTTGAACCCACATCACCTTCAATTAAAACAATACCGGCAGAGACCTTACAAAAAAACCTCCCAATACCAACAGTGAGACGTTAGTGACCGCTGTTATTGACCGTATGGGGGGGACGAAACCTTACCGTAATGCGCTCTTTTCTACCTTTGCAATCACTTATGACTCCAACTTGCGGGAATTTCCCGCTAAACATCATATGGGTTTTCATCACGGGCTTTATTTGCTAGCCAGCGTTTCCATAACAGGTTTTGGACGGTAAACCTTGCCAATATTTCCGGACTTTCCCACTCCGCTTCTTGTAAATCTGGGTACAGTACCGTGCATACCAGTAACTCCTATTTGAGATTAAAAGCTCATGAAGAAAACGTAAAGTAAAACTTAAAGTAAAGTAACTTTTTATACTTTCGAAGCCGTTTCGGCTACTCGTGCCACGGCCGCAAAATCGCGCCAATACAAAGAATTATCTCCTGAAGACACCTTTGGTCTGACTATAACTGAATAAGACGCATGGTAATGCGCAGGACCGTCTTTGTAAAGCACTGTTGGAAGATGAAACGATTTCTTTTTATTTTTAAAGTTTTTACTCGATTAAAACGTACGATAATCCGAGCCGTACTTCAACCCGCTTTTTACTACCCAGCCTTGTTGGCGGAAATAATGATACGCCACGTAACGAGGAACGAATCGATGATCCGTCCTAAACTTGTTCCAAAGGTCCAATTCGTTTAATGCTTTGCCTTCTCGAGTCGTTATTTTCAGGCAAAGGAGAGTAAAATGCAGAAAGAAAGCTTCTTCGCGGAGCAACTGCAAATGCTCAGGGGTAGGAGGCGGGCCATACTCAATCCGAGGATGCCAATCCTTTTCCTCAGGCTCTGTGTCGCTGTCGCTATCATCTACTACGACGTAAGGACACGAAAACGCTGGATTCGTTTCCAGGATGACATCCGAGGGAGTTACAGATTTTTCAAATTTTTCAGACTTTCCATCCTGAAAACTCTGCAACGCCGTATGATTACGAATCATGGCTGTATACCTCCGTTGACTAAGGACAGGAGGACCACTGTAATCAGCGTTGATTGTACCCACGACTGGCTTGCTTCGAGAAAAGTTTCCTTTCCCAAAGCATCCCTAATGATTACAAAAACAAGAATTAATAAGCCTCTAATATTTGTTGAATTTTTAAACCTTACCCTACATTTTCGTACAACGCTGCAATGGTGGCAGGATCTGTAATAAGCACGTTCAAACCATCCCAAAAGGCTTCATAAATTGGCCAGTTTTCATCTTTAGCTTCTAAATCAGGTACTGGCAACGGATAGCCCAGTTTGGGTTTAGGCCCACGCTGTTTTTTGGGCACCAATGTGACTTCTTCTGCCATGACTTTCCTAAATAAATATAATCTGTAGTACATGCAACACTATATACCGAATTTCATGGTTCAGTACTTACTTAGGTAAATCATTATCATAAGAAGAATATAATTACTTTTTTCCAGTTGACGAATTAGTTGTTTAAACAACACAAAGCGTACAGTATTCCTACTTAATTTCATTCAAGGAAAATATAAAGTGAACGTCATGAACGCCATTTTAAATTCAAAGGTCCGCTGAAGAAAAATTTCATTGTTGCCCAAACACTGAGCATACCAAAACGTGGTGGTTTACTCATTTATATTTATATTTAGCTGCGCCTCACAGCGGCGGTGACGTGAATGATTGTCGAGGTAACAGTTTCCCATGCTTCTTATTTTGCGTGCCATTGTGAGGCAATGCAGCCAGCATGTCAAAAACTTTCCTAAAGCATAGCTACTATTTATGACGTTTACTCATTCCTAATCTTGCTTATCAACAACTTAATTCTGGGATTCATTTGCATTATTGCGACAATCCCTTGAACGAAAAACAAAAGAACCATTGTGAGATTCCCCGATGAAATAGTCCTTGAGGGCTTACGCAAATGACAGCGCAAGGAAATTACCATAAATACAATCGCCTTTGGAATAAGAGCAAAAAAAGGAAAAGTTTTTAGCGCCAGTCAACGCATGTTTGCCACAACCCGCAGGCTATTTTTCGTTTAGGGGCTCTCGGGCTGGCGTTGCGTTGCGTATCCCTTCCACGTTCTTCGGGAAGCCCACCCCGGTTCGAACACTCGAGCGCTTGCCTTCTTCTCGGTCTCGGTTTGCCGACGAAAGCACGTGTTTCGTTACAGACGTTACTATCCAAGAACATTTTCTTTGGAACATTTGAACCGCCTAGGTGTGCCATTTCTTCGACACAACGAAAACCTCGACTTGGGAAAAATTCAAGGTAAAGAATCTCCGTTAAATCCTACGCTAATTACCGCTATTGACCCGTGTGATGTTAAAAAAATCGCTGTACATCAGCGAAACAGCACCCCGTTGTAAGCGTGTTATTTCCTAAAAATACCGTGTTTGCTTAGGTATTGAGTGCCGCACATATTTAGTGCGACCCAAGTTAGAATAGTTAGGCGTGTCCAAGCCAGTGAACTAAGTATAGATTTTCACGTTTTGTCGCACAAGCTCCATGCGGCGGATTCTGGATCGATAAAACGAGTCCACAACCCAACCCCTCGGCGAACCGAAGTTATGAACCGCGCCTTGCGTCGCCGTGCCGCCGTGGTTCAGCTTTGGCGGATTGTTCAGAAAAACCTGAACCGTAAACTCGTCTGTCTTTTTCCCCAGCATCGAACACGTTCTTTCTCCGTCTCTCGCCTTTAGATGTATGCGAGGAACGAGAATATGCGTGACTAGCATGTACCACGCTCCTTTTTACTCCAGAAAACGCTCCCAAAAAGAACGAAACGCGCGTAGCATTCAACCCACAACGTGCTTACTCCGCGATTAGACATATCCGTTCCGCCTTTTCTTTAGATCGCCACCCGATATTCACTGTTGGAGAAAACAATAAGCCGTATTTCAAAGCTTTTCCTTCTTATTTGCTTCTCTTTTAGGAAGATATCAAATATATAAAATACACTGCCAAGTATTCGACTCTTTGACCTTTCGGATTTTGTTTTCTTTTAAAAACCCGCCACGCAGCGAACTTTGTAACTAAGGCAACCTGACGCAAGAGATCAGCAAATTGCTGATCGAAGCAAAGAGCCACTCAATCTTGTAGGCAAACAGGTCAAATTATCTCGAGGATGTATATCAAGCTTGCTTTAGCCCTGCGCATTAGCAATCGATAACGTTATAAAACAACAGTACGCAGTATAAAAGTCACTTGGCATAGATGGCGTAACCTATTACATGATAAACATGTCGTTGCGAGTAAATCCTTTTAGATAAATGGAAATTCCCAGTATTAATGAAAGATTATTGTGTTTATCCGGCATTGTATCATAAAAAAAAATCTCGTATAACCGCACATTTCCGCTTCAGCGCTCACGTTGCACCATGAAAAACCATGACAACCCCTGGCAAAAGAATGGTCATAATCAAAAGATCATAACTAAAGCTGCCAGACATTTCCCATTGCTTTTTCAATGCTAATATGTTCAACCTCCTCGTCATCAGATCTTATAATACACATGCTCCCCCCTTCCCACACCATCCTCGGCTTAAATTGGCGACTAAACAGCTTTTATTTTGGGTCTTTTATAATGTTGCCCTAAAGCTCATCCAAAAAATCATGCTGGTCTGACATCCCAAGGCGCTAAAATAAAAAAAAAAAGTCTCAACTTATCAAAGTGAGCAACCCGCGGGTCCCAACGCAACCGGTCTGGCTGCAACCGGATTTTGTCCCTTACGCACGGGCAAGCGGCGCAGCAAAAACTCGCTACCGGTACCTCGGGAGTCCCGTCTTTCACTCGCTTCGCCTCTCCCGACGAAACAACGCCGTTTCGGCTTACAACTCGGACCGTACTGCCGGAGTGCATTCCATCCATAACTACTTCGTCCCTGAAAGTGTGCAGCGTGTTCGATTGACTCTACCAGCACGCATTTCCTCTAGGAACCGCGTTGGAAGCTGTCTTTGCCGGTACCTTTTATTTTGCTACCGCCTCTGTTTGCGTTCTATCTCGCTCACTCTGCCTCACCTGTCCCTTTGGAGGTAAAAAAAAAACAAAAAAACAAAGCAACACGTTCCACCGAAAAAAGACCTTAACCAAGTCCATTAAGCCAATTTTCCCATAAGCTTTGCGCGCTCCACCCGCCAGTGACGTCCAGTCCAGCCTTTGGTACACGAGGTTGAGTCATTATTGATTTCTCGTCTAGCAAAACAGCTTCTAGCTCAGGTGCAAAAGAACCCGACTCGCCCACTTTGCCGTTCCCCAAATTCATTAGAAGCTTCCTTTAACTCGGCAGAATGTTAGTATCTACCTTACTTTTTTAGAACGCTTCAAGTTTGGCCGCCGTGCCTGGGTTTATTTCATTCAGGTCACCTGCCTAATTTTAATACCAGTTCCTGTACGTCAATGGGTGAGCAAATAACCCATCACGTGGCTTCGCTCTTGGCACCCGCTTCCAGTTTATCCTTGTACACTGCGACGCGACACCCGCGACACCGCTAATTCTTAAAACGCGGGGAAACGGGGAAATGAACCAACATCATCAAGCGGTTTAAAATTAGGGATCCTCACATTTCACTACCCACAAAGTCCTTGACCCATATGGTTGCCGTCTCGAGCAGCAAACCGCTTAACGCCCCCTCCCCCTCCCTTAAACCGAATCTGCATAACTCCTTGGACAAGAGAAAGTTGAAGAGCAGCAGTTTCATCTCATAGAGACAGAGATCTCGAATGACTGGAAAAGACGAATGCGCTAACAGCCTCCCGAAAGAGACAAAACCTTTAACCTTGCCCTTGCCCGAAAGGACCTCTTCACTTTACATCTCACATCTCAGATCTCACGGCCATGGCGCCAGACAGTGGACAGGCCTCTTTTGATTAGCTTTCGTAAAGAAATATTACTGTTGTAAAAATCGATTCCGGTCAGGCAGTGAGGCTTAAACAAAGACCCCCCTCTTCTTAAAAAAAAACAAAAAAAACTTGCACGCAAACAAAAAGAAGATGACTCACGGGAACCTATGCTACAATGTAGAAGATCGGAAACCTGTTTGGAGGATCTGAACTTGATCAGCGCCTCAGATTGGCAAACATCCACGTATTTAGTTACGAACCGCTTTTCATTGCACCAGTCGCAGCCTCTTTCAGGTTCCTGGCCGGTTTGAGCCAGATAATACTCCAATCTGTTAACGCATTTTTGTCATACAAGCTATTTCCCTTCTGCTTGTCTTGACAGCCTATAGAAGGCGCAAGTAGGCTAGTAAGCTATATAGACAGGCCCAAGATAACCTTAATTTAAACCTTATAACCTTAATAAATACAATAAACCTTAATAAGGTTGCGGTCCCACTAGTCGAATAACCATGGTTATTATAACCTTTTCCTTGGAAATTGCTATCTCAGGGATAGGAAAAGCAATAGATTTCCAAGGAAAAGGTTATAATAACCATGGTTATATTCGACTATAGTGGGACCGCAGCCTAAGAGCTCAATGCTTCGGTTAGGTCCCAGACATGGGTCACATGAAGGAAGCGTGTAAAGAGAAAGGGAAAATTACACCTAGCATGATCCGCATGCGAAAAACGAACGTTTCCAGATCGGTTGCGTGAAACTGTTGCAAGAGCAACTCGCATTCCGTGCTCAGGAATGCTCACGTGGGTATTACCATACTTAACTGAGCTTAGACCTCAAAGCTTTAAGGTGTAAGCTGTTTCCTGCTAAGGATTTCCTTATGAATGAACACTGGAACATGGTGAATTTTGATGAGCTTATCTGCCGACAGAGCAACGGAAGAGACGGCTTTACATGGAAAAAAAAAAACGTTCGAAACCAGTCAGGAAGTTCAGAGTTCAGTATAGTACGTTGTTTCTGTACAGGGAACGCCAAGACAGAAATTTCAGTGTTGAGAAGGTTCCAGGCCGAACCGCACACAAGTAAAAGATTCATTGTTAAGCACAATAGCACAATTCAGCCGAGACAAACAGTTCAGTTGTTTGTTCCCCGAGCGGTTTGCTGTTTTCCCACAGTGTTACCATTTTACTGAGTAAATAACTCTGATAAGAGCTACGACGTTGTGCAATCGTTACAACTTACTATCCTAATAATAATACTTTGGCTTATCTTTAATTCTAGAGTGTGATTAAGTCTCCAGCCCGCATCAACCAACCAAGCGCGCCTTCTCCAGTTGCAACGCCGTCAACACCGTTCGGTTCGTTCATCGCATCTTTCCACGTATTCTACTTCGACTTCAACGGTACGTAATTGAGCAAGCCTTCTTTCAAGTTTCTTCTTTCTCGAGTAACAGTGGCAATCAAGCTTACGATTACTGAAACCGAATATTCTTTAATTCTTCTTTGTTTTTCTTTTCCGTGTAATACTGTAGGTCCCAACTGACGTCAGCCCGGACTTCCAATTGCAATATCGTATGCTGGTAGCCATTGTTGCAAAAGCTGGAAAACCTTTGATTTGGCTTCTTTTGGTAAACTGAGAAGAAGAAGTTCGCCAAAATAAGAAGAATATTCCCAGTGGGAGCCGTATAATAGCTGAAAGGGACAGATTTGTACTAGTACTTTCTTTGCAAGTCGCCACCGTGGAATCCACCACCTTACTACCCGGCCATGACAGCCTTGTTTCGGGCACTGCCCTCTTCTAAGGGCCTCCTTCCGGTTCATGTTTTCCTTAGTCTAATTACGGACTCGAATTACTCCCTTCGTTTGGATCGCCTGAGCACATAGTCATCTACCCGCCTTTCATTTTATCTTTTTCATTCAGCGAATTACTCCCAAAGTCATCCCAAATCTACCACCCAACCCGTCTTTCTTCATTCAAATCAACTTCCCATCCTCAAGCTACTCTGTAATCTTTTGCCACGTGCAACAGAGATATCCCCAACTTATTCATCCAAGTTAAATCCACACACCATTCGACATAATCGAATTTCCCTTCATTAGCACAACTCATTAAAAAGTATTGATAAACATTGAAAAAGCCAGGCGGGAAGAGATCCTTATAAATATTGTATATAACCAAGCTTCAACCTTAAGAGTGGCGAGTGTGTATAATCTGTGATATTAACGAGTACCGGCTTTTTGTTATTCTCAAAAGAACTCCGTCGAATAAGAGGAAAGTAACAGGGAAAAACTCGGAAACTTTAGGGTCGATACTTTTTTCCTTTTTTTAATATACCCCTATCGGGGGTAGAAAAATAGAAAAACATTTAGTTTGTCGCTTTGGAAGGGGCTAAGATCCCGTGCTAGGTACTAGCTCGTTCAGTTCGATTCCTGCTCCTATTTATCCAACTACCCTCGCCTTTTTGCACCCAACCATGATGGAACCCATGTCCACCGAAGTGTTGTGGATCGTGGTAGTCGCCTTTGTCGTCTCGTTCGCGTTGGCATTTGGCATCGGCGCAAACGATGTCGCCAATAGTTTTGGCACCTCCGTGGGCTCCAAAGTCCTCACCATCCGACAAGCCTGTATCTTGGCTACCATCTTCGAGATTGCCGGAGCCGTTTTGATTGGTAAGATCCCTGAAACGCAATTCCAAACTAATCTTCCGATAAAACTATCGAAAGAGTTGGAGAGTTGACTCATAGAGTACCAATGTAATCAGTTGAATCCAAAATAGTTTGTTTTTCGACAGTTTGATTGTGAAACGGATTAAGATAAGCGTTGATTGACTGTGATTGATGGCTTTCGTCATTTTAGGTTACAAAGTGTCGGATACGATGCGGAAAGGGATCTTGGACGTGGACATGTACAACAATTCCGAGTCCGAGCTCATGTTAGGCAGTTTATCAGCCCTAGGTGGGAGTGCCGTATGGTTGATTGTGGCGACCTTCATGAAACTGCCCATTTCCGGGACCCATAGCATCGTGGGAGCTACCATCGGCTTCTCTTTGGTGGCAAGAGGCACTGCGGGTGTCAACTGGTACACTCTAGGCAAAATAGGTACCCCAAAAGATAGAAAAACAAACAGGGTTTTTTTCTGGTCAGGAATTTTTACAACTTTTCGTTGTTTTTGTTTTCCTTCTCGCTCCTTTGGAATGTGACCAGTGGCGTCCTGGTTTATCTCACCGTTGCTGTCTGGCGCCATGTCCTGTGGATTGTATGCGGTCATCAAACGCCTCATTCTGAGCAAACCAGCCCCTTTGGAACCCGGACTCAAAGCCTTGCCCATATTTTATGCACTCACGTTATCCGTCAACGTTTTTTCAGTGGTTCTGGACGGCCCATCTCGTAAGTTGGTATTTTTCATATCGACATTCGATATCTTTTAGACCGCATATTATTTTTTGTTTTATTATTACATATTTTGTTTTATTATTTATTTTTTAGATTGTTTTTATACCGCAAATTAGATATGTGTATCGAGTCTGTACCAAATTCGCTCTCTAGCGGCAAGAGTGGGCGAAATCCACCACTTTAGGTACGCTTTCTACAAGGCGCGTAAAGTAAACAAACCAAAACAACAACAGACAAGTTTAAGTAGCAAGAAATTTTGCTATTTAAACTAAACAAATTCTTCAGAATCTGAAATAAGAAAAGAGTGTAATAGACAATGACCGGCACTTGTCTGTTGTTTTGGTTTGTTTACTTTACGCGCCTTGTAGAAAAACGTACCTAAAATGGTGGATTTCGCCCATTCTTGCCGTTAGATGGCGAATTTGGTAAAGACTCTCCAAAAGAAAGGGTTAATGGATAAAATGGATGAAATGGATAAAGTGGATGAAATGGATGGAAAGTTTTAACTGGAAGAAAGTTCAATAGGATATTTCTTTGCTCTTTTTAGTGTTGAAGTTCGATTTGATTCCCTGGTGGGGTACGATCATTATCAGCGTTGGTACGGGCATCATTGCAGCTCTGGTAGTGCAACTTGTGATTGTTCCCCGGCAACGCCGAGCCATCATTGGTAATTGTGAAAGAGAAAGCAATTGAAAACTTACTTTTCAAAGTAAACAAGTTTTGGCAGCAAAGTATTAAACGTAGCGTGTGTTGGTTTCATTATCAACAGACGACTTAGCACGAGGAGCTGAGCGTAGTGAGAACGCGTCCGCTAATCCGTCCGCCCCAGTGACATTCACTTTTGGCAACGAATCCGGAGGTAAATACGACGTTCTTTCGGGCTTGGATAGTTTAGTGTTTAAGAAACTTTAAGCCTTTTTAAGCTCTTTTAATTTGTTTATTTACTTTATTTATTTATTACTGTATGCATTTAGTGACTCATGCTTGCGCAATTATTCTGAGTGTTTCTTGTTTTAATTGCGGCTTGGAGATGATTGGAGACTGTTGAAGGCTCCCGTATACTTAAGCTTGTTGGTACGGAACTGTCAATAGATGGCGCTGATGTTTGTTATTGTTTTGCCAAAGCTTTGCATTAGAAAGTGAACAAAAAGCAACATAGCTAATTGCCGGTAAAGTTCCTATGCTTTCTTTTGCTTCTGAAAAGAACACCGTGTGAAGTTGTACATTTCAGACTGCCGTACAGGTATATGGGAGCCTTAAAGATGGTTTCAAGATTGTTTTGAAGAATTTGTTGGACTGTTTTTACTTGACCCCGGGTTTACTATGATTTGGATTGTTGCATCAGCATTGCATTGTTTTACGTTGTAGATTCCTCTGCCAACCCCAGTCCCGCGGACTCCACGCACGTGTCCACTGACAATCTGCCTTATCAAGGAACAGAACTGACCCATTTGAGCGGGAATGCCTTGAAAGGCCATCGTCTGTCCCAGTCGCCCTCTACCGCCATCAAAAGCAAAAGTCATAAACTCCGCCTTCCATTTCATAAGCGAGAACATGCGAAAAACGCCCCTCACATGCCTCACATTGCCACAGAGGAACGCCCCCTCGTGGAAACTCAACTCGACGCTGAAGTAATTTTTTTTAGCGTGTAAAGGATATGACAGATACTTGAGATATGACATGCTAGACCATTTCACTTCACTTGGGATTTTTGGAAATGATTTTTGTCTTATTTTGAACGTTTCAGATCATGCCTGCCAATGGTAAATCTCACAATGGAGCGTTGGAAGGAATGACGCCCACTCAAGGACTCTCGCCGAACAATAGCGCCGTGCCCCTTATAACGAAATCCATTAAGGATATTGAACGCGTAAGTGGAATGTTTCACAAGCCATTGTTCTCACTTTTCGGGCTCGAATGCTGGCTGGATCGTTAACCACGATTATTATTATTATTATTATTACTAGGAGGCGGCCATGGAAGCGACTCGCCATTCATCCAATATGGCTACTTGCCCAGGACCCTGTGAAGTAGTCGACGATGACCCTCCTGAAGTCGTCCGACTCTTTTCATTCTTACAGATCTTGACTGCCTCTTTCGGAGGTTTTGCTCATGGTGGAAATGACGTCAGGTAAAGAAAAAGCACAAAATAAAAGGAAAAAAATTAGAAAAAAAGGAGAGTTTTCAAGATTAGAAGGAAAAGGAAACGAAGATGGATTTTTTTGTAATAGGAGCTTTATGAACCTACACAGTGGTAACGTTGTTTTTCCAACAGTAATGCCATTGGACCTTTGATTGCCGTTTGGATGATTTACAACGAAGGCAGCGTTCAACAGAAATCCGAAACCCCGGTTTACATCCTGCTTTATGGTGGAATGGGCATTGCAGTCGGGTTATGGTTATGGGGCCGACGAGTCATTCAAACGGTGGGAGAAGACCTGACCAAAATCGTGCCATCCAGGTATTTTAACCTCAAATACCCTCTCCTTTGTTTTTTTTTATGATTGAAACCACCAAGATCATATAACATTGGCCTAGCCTACACTAGGCCAGGTCTATAAAGAGATAGGGAACTGCTTTTGTGATGTAATTTGGGACGGAAATGGTTTTCAACGTGGATTTAAAGGATATAAACCGGAAAGTCATTATCAAAACTCATGTTAAGATTTTGGCGGCCTCTTGAAGTTTATATTGTTCAGAGAACGAACGGATTTAGTTTCGAATTTTCGTTTACAAGTTTTCTGGCATTTAAAGTTTCAATCGTGACGTCACAAACGTGTCGCGTATGGCGCTTGTTTACTCCCAACCATAAAACGGTAAACCAAGGTTCCCTTGTACCATAGGTTGACAGGATTGTGACGTCATCCTATTTTTTTTTACATATGTTCCTTTTTATAGCTTCATTACTGTTTCACTTGATGGAACTTGATGGAATGTGCAAAGAAACATCACAAGAAACTAGACTTTTTGCTCAACTCAACAAGACAAAGGTGTTTTTGGGTGGGTTCGACAGATGTCGCTACTTTCAATGGAGTTTTCTCGTTACAATTCAGTAGCTTAATTAGCCCTGAATGACTTTAGCTAAAATAATGAAATTATCTACATGATTACAGTCAACGCAGTTTCTAGCTATTTACATTATAGTCGCCTTGTCTGTCTCGAATAAGAATAACGCCTTTCTTAAATGAACCTTGAGGCAAGCCTTGAGGTAGATTGAGCGAGCGAGGATAAAAGTCCTTTAGGAAATAAGACGTGAGAGACAGGCTTGTATAGTTATCGACAAAGTGTCATCGACACTCCCCAAAACAAGACGGTTCGAATCGTCCAAATCTCCCAATTTCGCCGGATACTACGCGTAACCCCCCTTGTTGTTAATCCCGACAGGGCTTCAGAAATTGGGGGCTAAGAGGAAAGCATGTCCGGCTTTGGGAATGTGCGTGACTTCGGTGGACGTCGAGTCGATGATGGAGAGCACACACACACAAGTCATCAAGGAACCTTTCCTGATTGACCTGGTCGTATAACGAGGGTCCGAGAAGCTTTAGCTTTGCCCCTCCTCCCTTCTTCCCCCCCCCAAGAAAAAGGAAACTCGTTTCTCTTCTGTTGTTTGTTTCTCTTTCACTGGATGGGAAGAAGCCTAGCGAAAATAAGTTGGGGTTCGGAAGTAATTAGTTCAAGTGCGATGGATGCTCATCCATCTTGCTCCAGAAACTGCAGGAAGGATAGAAAGGAGACGGGAGGTGGTTGGACAGTACATCTTAACCCAACAGGAGAGGGAGGGGGTGTGAGATGAGTTGATGAGACTTAATTAGCAGCTAGGGGATTTCGTTAAAGCTCCGTGTGATGAATGACTGGGATTGCGCCTGCACATAACTTGCGGAAGAGATTCTCCGGCCTATTTTCATTTTATTTTGCTGATATACTATTTTATTTTTAGTGGATTTACCATCGAAATCGGAGCCGCGCTTACAGTGTTGGTCGCCTCCAAGATTGGATTGCCTATTAGTACAACGCATTGCAAAGTGGGGAGTGTCGTCTTTGTGGGATGGGCCCAAACAAGCAAAGCAGGCGTGGACTGGAAGCTATTCAGGTAACCCCCCAAAAATATTGAATATATTTTTTTTACATGAAATATTTTTTATTGTATATATATTTTATATAAGATTTCTATGTGTTGCATAAGTATTAAATATCATATTACATATTATTAAATATTAAAAACTTGATTTTTTGTATTTTTTTTTATTAGAAATATTTAATTTTTTATATTGTAGTGTTTTTTGTGAAGCAAGGGTGGGATGGGGTATTTATGTACTATTTATGTTGTTTCTACTTCTAGGAACATCATATTCGCCTGGTTAGTAACAGTGCCCATTGCTGGCGGACTGAGTGCGGCCATGATGGCAATATTTCAAGCTACGGTGCTATAAACCTGAAGAAAGCAGAGAGATAAACTAAGGGAAAAAAGAGGAGTCGAAAACCGTACTTGTTATTTAGACGAGAGCAGGTTTGCGGTTATAAAAACAGTTATAACCCCCTAATGATCAGCGGAACCCAATTCTGTCATCCGAATTGATCCATAAGAGCTTCCTTTTCTCTAAGTTCTTTTACGTTTCTGCACCGGAATGGGCACATGAGTTGTATAATTCGTCTTGGGGGGAAAGTTTGGCTTCTAGAACCAGGCGTCACTTTTTCTTCAAACTGTGTTGCAAAATTGCAAAAAGAATGAGCCTGGGAGTGCTTCTTTCTAGAAATATTAATAACCAGAGTGGCTTTGGATACAAAGAAGGGCAAAAGGCAAATTTTTTGAGAAGCCGTTCCCCACATTGGGGCGTGTTTTGGGGGTTTCTTTTCTCTAGAAAAAAACTTTTGACGTAGAAGACAGTTAAAATTGTATGTGACAATAAAGCGGCATTTTGGGTACGGGAAGCGAACATTTCGTGTGCCCCCTTCATCCTTGATCCTGTGACTTTTATTTTGTTGCTTAATTTTTTTAGTATCCGTTTTTTTATAGACATGGAGAAATTTTTCTTATAGATTCTGATAGACAGCCTTGTTTACTTAAGTGCATTTTTTCTCTCCCCAAAACGAAACTGATGATGTGTTCTATGCTTTTCTGTTTAGTCGGTTTCTGTCGCGCAGAGCTAAGAATCGTAATCATAATCCCTTGCTGTGCAATGTATCGCCCCCCCCACAGTTTACTATTATTTTGGTTTGTTTTTTTGGTACGAAAATTGTGTCTTTTACTTTGGAATAGAGAGAAAAAGTTATAAAAGAAAGGGGAGAAAAAAATACTAGATTGCCACCATCAATGACAAGAAAAATTCAGTACATAATTTTCTATCCCGTGTCAAATTGCATTTTTCTTCAAGTTTATAACGTTTAAAGCATTTGCTTTATAAACTTTAATTTTTTTACGCAGTTGAAATTGTTATTTTATGGCTTATTGTTACCTTTTTTCGCTCTTAAAAGTATTTTCTTCGTATTTTTTTAGTCTTTCGACAGGCAATGAAGCGATGTGGTTCCGCATCGTCGTCTGCTGTTTTCTCAATAGATGTCGTTGTCTAGATATCGGACTGTCTTCAAACCAAACACGAATTTACATGATTATATTGGGATGGGCGTGCATAAGAAACTGAATGCTGAAGAAAGATGTTGGAATTTAAAAGTATATTCTTCTTCTTCTTCATGACATTTATAGTCGATCCGCGCCATCTAACGGTGCATTGTCGACTTTAAAAGTATATTAAAACTGTCGCATAGCTTAGCTTGGTACACCCATGCTAGCGCTAGATGGCGTTACGTGTTTCGATGCGTGTATATGGACGCGCATTGCAACTGCGCATAATACGGCACGTACGATAACTTTCTAACAACGTACGCTATTGGCGTCAAAATTTTCTTTAAAAATGCAACAAAATAACAGCTAGGGATGACAGTTCCCAAGTTTACGATTTTGCTTGAAAATTCGTTTGTCGAATTAAATTTAAATTGTAAACTAATTTGTAAAAATTTAGAAGGAGAAAACTGTAAAAAGTTTTTCTAAAAATTTCTCTATTACATTCATTTATGAAGCAAACCGGTTTTGCCTTTTTGAACTGTTTTTCCTTTCTATTTTTTTTAACTGTTTCTCCTTTCTATGCATAGAAAGTGAAGTCTACGAGAGCCATACAGATTTTGTATTGATAAAGCGTTATCAGCGGAATTTCCGGTTCACTCGGATTTTCCCTTTTAAAAACGCGATGTTTCTAGGACAAACATCGTGTTTTTAAAGGGAAAATCACTGGACTTGTAGTTTTCTTTGAGCAGCGCTAAGGAAGCTCGGCCAATTGGTATTCCGGATTGCGTCGAAACAGCAAACCATGGGGGGGGGGGGGTTAGCCTGACAACGAAAATTTTACATAACGGACGGAAGTAAAGTCAAGAAAAAAAGGAAAAAAAGTTGGCAACGGCGACGCTCAACACAATTACAACTGCCACGCGGCTTCACTATAAATAAATACGAGGGAAATGCTGGGAAGCGCCTGCGCGAACCCACGCTGCAGACGAGTGTGCAGTATTAACAAAGCTGCAGAAGCTCCTCTTGAATCAGTCAAAAGAGGTTGATTCGCCCCTTCAGATGGTATATTACTGCGTCCTTTTCCCGCCTCGTGCCATTCTTCCTTAACTCCAACCCTTTCTACTCGCGTTTACCTAAAATCTCTCCAACCTTTTCTCCAATCCTTTTCTAAACTCCCAACCGCTGGAAAATCCAAATCTTGGTGAACTCCCGTAATCTAACCCAATTTAATCCCAGCTGCCCCAAAACCCTTAGAAAGTAGTGTACAGTACTGTCCATCTGCTCTTGAAAAAAAAAAAAAAAAGGAGGGCTTCCCTCTTCCATTTGTGTTCGAACATTAATCTCGGTCTCTGGAGAAGCCGGGGAAGACCGAAAGAAAATGAAACGAGACGTGGTTCGCTAACTGCAAAGTTTTATCTCTGTGTGTGTAGTGTGTGTGTATCCGTGTATCCGTGTGTGTGCCAAATAAGAACTGACCCGAGTCATCTCTCTCCTGTTACAATTGTCGGGGTCTCGCCCTTACACCGAAGAACTATACCCAGCGAAGGCCAGTACACGATCAGGACTAGCTGTGCGTCGTTCCTTGCCGCTGGAGAGCGTGACCCGACACGCGGTGCTACCGGACCATCGAAAAACTTAATCAGCGAAGAACGGAAAAGAAAAAAATAAATAAAAAAAGGGAAAGACGAAGGAAAAGTTCGTGGATGCAAGTACCAGGAAGTTAAATTCTACTTTCAAGGGATCGTGAAGTGTTTCGGATATGAAGTTTCACCTAGGCAACCTTTCAAGCTCTCGGTAGGTGAACTGGAGCGCCACGCAAAGGAAAAAGTGGGGTATTGCGACAAATCTTCTACTGTACCAAGTTTCGGAAATTTCTGGGAAACTTGTATGTATCCGTTCCCGGTACAATTACTGCCACAGTAATGGACGAGCATCACACAGCGCGATTTAATTAGTGCAATGCAAATAAGGTTCTGCTTAACTTTCCCCTCAAATGCTGCAAGCAATGAAACCATTGTCCTTCAAGTATTCCAGAATTTAGGGCACGCTACTGCAGCAATAACGCGTAGTTCCTGAATGTTGTTCAACCTCGAAAATCTTCACTTATACCTAAATTTCATAACAGAACTATAAAGTGTATAAACTAGATATAACGGAGAGAAAAATTCACCCAAACGAGGCGTGTTCTCCCTCATTAGATTGCTTTAACGGATCGAATTTCTTTAGCTAGAAATTTTATTTCTTCGAGCTAGAAATTTTTCTCTTTCCCTCTCTATCTACATAATTTATTTGAATTTTTTCTTTCTCTTTCTCGCGCGCAATTTCCCCACAACCTCCTGCAGACTTCCTCTGTATTACTGACAAGAATAAGGAAACAACTTCCCGGAAGAAATATAAAAAAATACCAAAAGGCGCAGTAATAGTACCAGCTTTACTTGGAAATCTGCCATGTCAGACACCCGACCTTCTCAGCACCAGAACTTGATTCCAAAGTGTTAGTAGTGCGAATGCGAAACTTAGCGCCATGTCTGAAAGCTGTCAGAGCGAAGAAATTCCCTTGGCCCGTCCATTGCCGGACCCATTACCCCGACTGCGCCCAGAATCACCACCCGTGACGCTGAATATAGTGCGGGAAGTCGTACAAGCCCTTCCGGCTGCCAGTACCGGTACTGGTGCCTCGTGTGTCATTGAAAACTTCCCAGTATGTGCTCCGACTGACCTTTCCCAAGGAACCTGGCCAACTCATCCTTCAAACTCGACAGAGCCTCCCAATACCGCTACGACCGTCAATACCACCGTCACCCACGCCGATTTCCGAACCTCGCTAAAGAAAAGCCAAGTTCCCGATCCCAAAGAGGAACAACAACAAGCGCAGCTATGTAGTAGCAACAATGTAGGAGGAGGACCTCACGTCAATGTCAACGTCAAAGAATCTCGTCTGAGTCGCAAAATGTCGCTGAATGTCCGGCGACTGTCACGCGTGATCCCCAAGTGCGTTCAACGCCACTCGTTCGTGGACCAAGCCATTGAGACGCTGTATCAATCCTACTGTCAACAGCAGAAGACCATCGATTTACGCTGCTTCTTTTGGGCCGGCCTGGGCTTCGCTTGGGCCGCGGCGATTCGGTTAAGCCTCACTTCCATATCTTCCTCGACGGACGTCGCTCCTTTACCCTCGCATTCCGTCACCGCGCTCTTTATCCTCGTCGTCTTGCTGGGGATTGTTCAACTGGCCCTGCTCATCATCGCCCATCGATCCCGTAGCAATAGCAACAGCCCGCACGTCGTCGTCGTCGTGGCCAATACAACTGCTACTGCTCCACAGGACAATTGCTACCATTCTGCGGCCAAATGGCCGTTGCTGGCCTCCTGCATCGCCTGGATCTGCCTCCAAGTGTCCATGATCAGCTACTGTGTAGTCATGCACTTTTCCGGCGACGGATTAGCATGGCTCTTATTGATCACCTATTTAACGTACGTCACGCTGCCCTTGCGAGTACGGACGTGCTCCGCAATGGGGATTTTTTCCACCGTCACGTACGTCCTTCTCGAGCACTACTTCACGCCGGAATCTTCACAGAACTCCTTTCATACAGTTAAGTTTCATAGTCTCCTCATTTCCCATTCCTTAACGAATTTCACAGTAATTAGAAAAATAAGAAAAAAATTGAGTCCCATCTCGAGTTCAATTTTAGATCCTTTTTTGTTTAGTTTGTATAAGCTCCCAGCTAAGCAGATTCTAATCCTCTTTCTTTGTAATTAATCCAGCGTCCAATTTCTAAAACGCTGAACTCCCTTTCGCCCAATAGCTAAAGTGCTAGACGACTTTTGATTACAGATTTAGGTACAATCCCGCCTCCCTCAAGCTTCTGGGAGGGAAATCCCCAAGTATAACAGCCTACAGCGTGCTTAAGAGCTTGCTTTCAAGATTTTGCCTCGTTTTTGGTCTTGCATACCCCCCCCCAAAAAAAAAGTTATTTCATAATTAAAAAGGACTCTAATCCTAAATACGCACATCTCGCCGTTAAGATCCTTCGGGAATACGAAATTTTCGAAAGCAAAACGCTATATCGACCTTAAATTTCGAATGCTCATATAAAGGGGGGGGGGGGAATAAGGTTTGAAAACAAAATAGAAATACATGCATATTAGCCGAGTAATGAACTATTTAGCGGATTCGCTTTCCGACGAATTTCAAATTTTCTTATGATTGTAACATTGGGGGACAGCTGGCCGAAGAGCGAATCGAAGATTGATCTTCAGATTCATAAAGGTGGCATTATTATCTTTATTTTGAATGCTCAAACAAGTCTGTAGGTGCTTTGGTTCATGTATAAGCTCAATTACAAAAAATGACTTTTTCTTCGCGCCGTGGCTTACGGGCTCCGCGGTCCGCCACGCAGCAAGCCCGCATACCGTACCCCGCACAACGCAACCGCCTCGTGCGGTCCCATTGCCAGGGGATGGGCTCCCGGTTAAGCCGAACCGAATGTTGCCGAAAGGCTCTCCGGCGCGGGTCTCGGCCCGGCTGGGCGGCAAGCAACGGCGATGGGACTTCGGCGCGAAGAAAAAGTCACTATTGTTTGATTGAGTTTTTAAATTATTAATTTTTTAATGATTTAATGAATGATTGAGTTTTCAGCCCTTACTTCCCCTTTAACGCCATCAACAACATTTAGACATAAAAATGGAGGGCTTGAAACAGGTTAATTCGATTATCCCCGAAAGGGGGCCGGAATGGGGATCCAAACGGTACTTCCCCAGCACGGGAAACGCTTTCCTGTTCAAATTTGACCGGAAAATCAATGTTGAAAAGGACACACACACGTTCAAAGTTTGGAGGCGACGGTGATTGCAAGAACTTTGAAGAAAAGCTTGCAAAACTTCCAAGCTATAAAAGCCTTTCTCCTGTTCGAAAGTACTACCTTTGCACAGCTCTTGTTACAACATGCGATGCAAATATCGTGTCATTAGGACGTATACAATGAAAAGGAAGCAATACTCTCGCTTTCTCCGTATGCTTCTCCGCTTTACAAAAGCTAATATTTAGAGTCTACCTGTAACCACACCGGGGGTAAAGTACATAAAACACAAGATTACAGAAGATACAACAAGTGCAATGGCTTTCTAAGCCTTTGGAGTCCCCCGGTTTTATAATGTCGTATACATTACAGCTCAAGCAAAACATGTCTGAGGGAGCTCTTGTACACGCTTGCTGTGCTCGGGCCAAATCGTCTTCAGGCACATTTCCAAATCGGCCATTCAGCCTATAAATATGCCTTCCACCTCCTTCAACCCGCGGAGTTTTTCATGCACGACAAACCACCATACCATGGGAAGTAAACCTTTCAGATAGGATGCTTCTCAGAAGAACTTTGTGGGAATAAAAAATAAACAAAAATGTCGAGAATCGACTATTTCTAACACAATTCGTTTGCTTTTTATAAACCACTAATCCAATAGGGCAATATAGATCTCTCTATCTACTAATATAGATATACTATCAATATCTACTAAGAGATCTACTAAGATCTCTTGATAGAACTTTCTGTAAGAATTATCTCCTAAACGAACGTACCGATGTTTTCTATAAAGCCACCCCGGGACTCGTGGCGTTAGTTCGGCTTGTCCGTAACCAAGGGCGCGTGNCCGGGACTCGTGGCGTTAGTTCGGCTTGTCCGTAACCAAGGGCGCGTGAAGCCAATAATGAATTATGACCGGTTAACCGGGCGAACACTGCTACTAAACCCGGGACTCGTAGCGTTACTCTGGGTTCGTCTTACTTCATTCGGTAGGGCAATATACATGTAAGAATTCTGCCCCGAACGAACGTACCGATGTTTTCCATAAAAGTCAGCTTCTAAACGGGGACTGGTAGCGTTACTCCGGCTTGGTCTTACTTCATTCGGTAGGGCAATATATATGTAAAAATTCTGCCCCGAACGAACGTACCGATGTTTTCCATAAAAGTCATGCCGGGACTCGTGGCGTTAGTTCGGGTTGCCTGTAACCAATGGCGCATGACGCCAATAATGAATAATGACCAGTTAACCGGACGAACACTGCTTCTAAACGGGGGACTGGTAGCGTTACTCCGGCTTGGTCTTACTTCATTCGGTAGGACAATATATAGGTGATAATTCTCTCACAAACGAACGTACGATGTTTTCCACAAAGTCAAGCCGGGACTTAGACGTTACTCCAGGTTGTCTTTAACCAACGGCGCGTGCCAATAATGACTTGTGACCGGTTTTTAGCTACGATTCTACTTTCTTTCTTTACGCCAAGCTTTCGCAAAAACAACAACAAACGTCAGCGCCATCTGTGACTGCTTCGCATCAACAAGCTAGGTATACGGGAGCCTTATAAATGCAACACTCTTCCACAATGCATGTGAAGAGATCCCTTGGAAAGCAGTTTAATCAGTTTAACAATAGCTACAAGCAAAGCGCCGCATTTGTATACATCCCTCTCGGCTTTAACTAACAAAACCACAACATCTGCTACAGATCACTCGTTCACTCGCTAAACTCTCCCAAAAGCTTACGAAGCTATAATTAGTCATAGCAGGATGCCCTTAAGGATAAACTAATTGCGGGCCAAATGACTGAAGCACGTCAAGACAAATTGCTGAGAAATGGAACTGTTTTTTGTTCCCCTCGAGTCGAGACAATTGATCGCGACTCAAACAATAATTACTTTGGTTTTGATGATTCTCGCCCTTCCCCCTATCCTTATAGGCACTGGTTCACGCCCTTGCTTTAACTACCGGGAACGTGTTGGGCTTCCTCGCCTTCGTGTTGGCTGACGGTCGTCAACGCCGAGCTTTTCTCAACACACGCCAGTCGATCGAGATGCAACTGGTGATTGAAGAGCAGTCCAAAGAGCAGGTTCTATAATCTTCTTATTTTTCCCATTTTTTCTTTAACCCTCCAAAAAAAATAAAAAATGGAGGAGAGTTTAATCTGAACCTGGGAACCACCATACATCTTCTAGGAAAGGTTACTTTTATCGGTCTTACCCAAGCACGTCGCCACCCAAATGCGACAAGATCTCGATCTGGCAGGTGATGGACAGTTTAAGAAAATCTACATGAGCCGACACGAGAACGTCAGGTACACTTTCCGCCTGTCTTGCCAGTACCCAAATGTACCAGCAAGCGAAAAATCTTTAAATCTTTATAAAAAAATAAATAAAAAATGCGCCTTCTCTGTAGCATTCTTTATGCCGATATCGTGGGTTTCACAGCCATTTCGTCCACCTGTCCTGCTTCCCAACTGGTGCACATTCTCAACGAGCTGTTTGCTCGCTTCGATCATTTAGCCCAGGTATTACCGTATTTCCTATTCTTTTTTTTAAATTATAATACTCCTTTTCGAACATTTAAAAGTTTTTGTTGTCGCGTTTTCTACCAATTCCTTTAATGTTACTTGGGAAAATGCTCTTAAAACACGAGCCCTTAAACACACAAGTAAACAACGCAGGAAAATCCATATTTATGTTTGAAAATAACAAGAAAAAGCTTTGGGAGGAAATTGCTCTTTGTATATGCACATATGTTTACCTTGATATGAGCCATTGCTTCCTTTTCATCAACCTAATCGTTTTTTTCCTCCTTCAACGCAACCCTAAGGCATACCATCAACTCCGGATCAAAATTCTGGGAGACTGTTATTATTGCATTAGCGGAGCACCAGAAGAGCGGCCTGATCACGCAATTCTCTGTGTACACATGGGTTTAGCCATGGTTGATGCTATCAGGTACGTACTCGACACCATTTCCTACCGTGCCAAAAAAGAGTACCTGGTACCTTCTACGCCAGTAAACATTAAATAGTAGTAGTTCTAAGGTTACAAATTCCATTAATTAGTCTCAAACCGTATCAACTACAAAGTTAAATTCCAGAATTGAAAGTATATAACTCACAATTGTAAACTTCGAATACTCCAAACACGTTTGGTCAACGGCGTTACAATTTATAGAAAATCGTAATAATTTAACGTCCATTCATTGTTAAATTTTACGGCAATTCTTTAAGGTCTTTTACAGTATTTTACAGCTTTTCCTCCCTACCTAATTCCCCCCCCCCCTCCCATTACTCATTTTACACCTTCTCCCACTCTTTTTTTACTTCCTTAAAATCAATTGAGCGTGGGAAACAAGCCTCATGCATAAGATGCAAAACCCAGCTAAAATCGTTAAAACGATTTAAAAAACTGAGTTCAGTTTCAAATCATTTTCCGACAAAGCTGGGAAAATAAAATCTCATACCTTAGACCTTTTAGAAGGACCTAGGAGCTATATCCAGCAATTATTGGAGGACGCTCGACTAAGCTTTCGATGACAAGAAGAAGTAGAACACTAAAAAACAGAAAAAAAGTGATAACTTACGGGGACAATTTCCCCTGGGAAACGATAATGGTGCGGAAGATAGTTCAAGGCGGAGTTGCCTTGAATTGTCCGAAAAAATCCCAAGAAGCGCACTTGCTCTCTTTTCGGGCTTTCCTTGCCAATATCCGAACCATCTTCATCATTTATCATCTCGAGCTCCTCCAGCTCTAAACCCTTACGTCTACACGGTCTGCAATGCCCCTCAAAGGGAGCCAAAAAAAAAAAAAAAAAAAAAAAAAAAATCAGTTGTGCAATCTCACACTAGAAAAAAATCAGCGCAACAAGTTTTACCTTGGTTTTACTCCACTTTTATATCTTGAAATACTTCCTTGCTATTCCTTCTTGGAACAGAAAGGAATTCTTCTATTTCTTCAACTTCCAATCTTCCTGTCTATTTACTGCCTACAAACATACGCCTTAGTCCGTAACGCAGACGGCAAACTTGAAATATTCCGCAGAAATCTGTCGTCGATTCCTTCTTTTTCTTCTAAAACTTGCCCCTGGCTCCTCTTTTCCCTTCCTTGTGATCTTGTGTCTTCCTTGTGATCCTGTTTGGAAATAGGGGAGAAGAACTGGCGAAATTCTCATATCTTCCCTCTTTTTCTGTGTTTTTTTCGGCAAAAAAGTTCTGTCAAACAATCGACTCTTTCGCCAGTGGATATGCGAGTGGGGATCCATACGGGCGCTGTCTTGGCGGGTGTTTTGGGCCAGCGACAATGGCAGTTTGACGTTTACAGCCAGGATGTGGAATTGGCCAACAAAATGGAGAGCAGTGGCTTGCCAGGGTATACAAATTTGGCTATGTTAAGAAACAACTATACACTCGAGTTCTACATTTTTCCTTTTGTTCTTCTCTCTCTCGCTTTCTGGTTCATTATGGGCTATATCTAGGAAAGTTCACGTTTCGAGCCACACGCTTAAATTCCTGCAAGACCAGTTCCAAGTCGAGCCGGGCTACGGCGAGAAACGCGAGGAGGCTTTACGATTGGCCGGACTCAAAACATACTTTATCGTCCGGGCTCTAAAACCGGTACAAAAACCTTATTCCCTACTCTCAATGCTAAAATGCACGCAGCTGAGAGCAATTCGAACGTTTTAAAGGGCAATAGTCAGCAACAACGAATATTGAGGTTTTGGTACACATTATTCGAAGAACAGTGAAGTTTGTTCGAAACTTTTGTGAAGAGACGTTCCCGAGTTACTGATTTGCGAAGTTTTGGCATTTTTCAAAAGTTTTGACATGTTCAAATTCCGTCCCTTCATCCTCAAGAATGGGACTTCTGTCACAATACTCGCGTTCCGAGTCTTCTGCCATTATTTTTCGTTTAGGGAGCTCACTTCACACTTTGTATGCACGAAAGACAGGGTCTGTAGAGTGCCCGGGAGACGTGCAGCACCGATCATACGTCACAGTAGGGCAACGCGACCGCGCTGGGCCAATGGCAACAATGCGCGATTGGAAATTTAGAGTTCTTATTTTCTGAATATCTTAGTTCTTCTTTCGCGTATGGTAAAATGAAAGGTATCGCCGGAAAGTAGATTTTTTACTATTTTAAAATAAATCGCTTTTTTGGTGGCTATTGCCCTTTCAAACATCGGGGGCATGGGGTGATTCATATTAATTTAGACAGTAATAACAAAAAATGTAGATGCCACCTCCAGAGTATTCTGGCAGTCGCCCCACAGCATCAGGTGCAACAGTTCAGGCAAGTGGAGTTCAAGCAATCTGCAGCACTACCGTTACCCTCCAGGGGGTTAGTACAACTTGTGTGATGGAGAACTCTTGTCCCAAAAGTGAAAAAGGGGATTCTCAGTTGGAAAAGCATCGACTCCTCCTCCAACAACTAACCGGGCGAGACGGGCTCCTTAGGTAAAAGCTACTCCTTAACTAACTCTAATTATTTAGGGTTTTTTAAATTTGCACTTTATAGTTAAGTTGTATTAGTACTATCCCTCTAAAAATAAGCTCCCGACGTTTCCTAATGCGATAAAGCCTAGCGTGGTAGTGGCGCTACTCTACTGTACGCTGATAGGGCAATGGCGTAATAATGAAATATGAAATGCTTAACCTTATTGGTCAAAGGCACCGTACTGAATACGGAAAGGCTTAGCCTTACTGGTAGGGCAAATGACACAACAATGAATAAACGAAATGGAACCCGAGCAACCGTGGCTGGTAACGTTCCCCGGGAATTCTTTGGTAAGTCCGGTTTGATGGTACGGCTCCGTTTAACGTTCCCCGGGAATCGTTCGGTTAGTCCGGTTTCATGTTACACTCCGTTTAACGTTCCCCGGGAATCGTTCGGTTAGTCCGGCTTGACGTTGCGGCTCCGTTAGCTTGTGTTTATTTGGACGGGATAATAGTATTTGACTGTCACAATACCCCCGAAACGAAACGATAACAAAATTGAACTACATTTTTTTAATGGAATTTTCTCAAATAAAGGCAAAAAACGTACCGAAGCACGTTAAAGTTCATCAATCCTAATCAAGAGAGCCAATTTCTAAGTTACAAAGATAAATTCGCAGCCTGGGCGAGTATTGGATGTCCGTTAACTTTCTTGATGTTGGCTTTTTCGCAGTGGCTGCTTTGGGACAGGTAAAAAAAAAACAGAACAATTTCTTCTCGCATGTTTCTTTGCTTTATGTGTGAAAAAGAAAGATTCTAAAAATATTTCTTCTTTTTTTTTATCAACAGAAGCATCTTGTTTTGTGGAATAACTGCCGCAGGGGCTTTGCTGCTAACCTGTATTACGTTGTTATGCATTGCAGAAGCATACGAATGGGTAAACCTAATTTTCTAAAAATAAAAATAAAATAAATTAAACAAAAGAACACAAAAGCTTTAATACGGTCTTTTTCTGTTATCGAAACGCAAATAAAATTGGCAGAACAACGTGTATCCTTTCTTCTCTACCCCTTTCCTCTCAGGGGTCCCAATGTTGGAAATGCTGGTACAAACATGTGGATCATTTCTTGTGGCTAAAAGCTTTGCTCATCATCACCGCCATTTTCATTCTTCAGTTGGAAACAAACACTCTCGAGCCAATTGGCAACGATCTTCTCGCGTAGTAATTAAACAAAGAAAAATAAAAAATAAATCTTATTTCATTTTTTTTTCAATGAAAAACTCGACAGTCAACCCGTTCATAAATTATGGCAGAGTGTAATGATCTGGACTGCCTTCGCTAACGCACCCAATTTAACATTGCTTCTCAAATTCTCGTTGATCTTTTTCATCGCGCTGGCGAGTTTTACCCGGGATATGCTCCTCACTCCAATGTAAGTATAGTAATCCCCTACCCCAACGAGACATGCTACCGACTTCCCACCATTAGGCCAGGCCAGGCTTGTTGCGTTACTCCGGCCTGCACTTAGAACTAACGCACAACGAAGCAACCAACCGTGACGCAACACTGAATTTGTGTTACCCGCGATTAAAGCCCAAGTCCGGTTCCTTTTTTTGACGTTGATCTGTATAATTATAGTAGTCCTGTACCCCAAAAAGACAAACTAGGGACATCTCGCCATAAGACCAGGCCAGGCTTGTTGCGTTACTCCGGCCTGAATTTAATACTAGCCAACCGTGACGCAACAATGAATTAGTGTTAACCGCGATTCATAGCGCAAGTCCGGTTACTTTGTTTTACGCTGATCGGTAGTACTCTACGGGAGAACTATCCTTGGAAGTTTCTCTTTTCTAACGGCAACACGACACAAGGACTCGACAAAAGGGCTACGTACCCCGACAGAAGGACGACTGTTCTATAATCTTTCAAGGGACCAATAGCAGTTCGAGTTCAAAACTGGTTAAGCGCCAACGAGATTAAGAGGTGCTAAAGTCGCATTGAAAATTACGTCAGAAGGCCTACGAACCCCGACTTAAGGACGACGAACCCCGACTTAAGGCCTACGAACCCCGACTTAAGGCCTACGCACCCCAACTTAAGGCCTACGAACTCCGACTTAAGGTCGACGAATCCCGACTTAAGGACGACGGACTCCGACTTAAGGATTGGACTGATGCAATCCCGAATGTTTGTAGTCCTTAAGTCGGGGTTCGTCGTCCTTGTGTCTACGTCCCTTTTAGCTATCTAAAATTGACTTTTATTCTTTGTCTAAAAAAAGGTTTGATGACTTGGTTTGCGTGGGCACGGTAAGCCTGACGTTAATTGGTGGAGTGTTGGTTTTTTCGCTTTTGGCTCGCCACGTGAGTTACGGCCCCAACAATGAATAATTTAACCATCATCTAAACCAAATTCTGACATTTGTCTTCTTCTTCTTTCCTGTATGTCGGGAACTCGGCCAGATGGAAAGCATGTCTCGAGTTTTATTCCTCTGGCAAAGCGAAGTCGCCGAACAACGAGAGCGAGCAGCGGATATGAAACGCCGGAATCAAGCTTTGGTTTATAATATCTTACCCGCTCATGTGGCTTCGTACTTTCTCAATGCACAACGGCAATTGGACCACCAGGAACTTTACAGTCAAAGTTATTCCTCCGTGGGAGTACTTTTTGCTTCCATGCCCAACTTCTCTGGTATCTAACGAAACTTTGTCTAACTCGCACACTAACAAACCCTCAAATAATAATAATACATTGACTCCCAACCGTTTTCTTAGAGTTCTATTCAGAAGAGTCTGTCAACAACCAGGGCCTCGAGTGTCTACGCTTCCTTAACGAAGTCATTTCAGACTACGACGCCGTAAGCTAAAGATTTGAAAACTGTAAAAAAAAAGTTTGAAATATCCTTGGAATTATTTCAAACTTTTGAAAGTTTTTTGCACAATTTAAATATTCTTTTTGGCTCTTCCAGTTGTTGGATAAACCTCAATTCGCGGAGATCACCAAGATTAAAACGATTGGCTCTACCTACATGGCAGCTAGCGGTTTAAATCCGGCTTTTTCTCAAAGCAAGGTTTCCAATTTTTCATTTTTAATGCAATAATGTCCATGTTCTACACGCAAAAAAAAAAGACAAAAAGCGGATTACAGACAATCTGCCTCTTCTCTTCTTTCACGACAGGTCGATGACGATATTACAACACGATGGCGACACCTGGCTTTGTTGGTAGAATTTGCGTTGGAAATGCAGCATACGCTCAACATGATCAACGAGCAGAGTTTTAATCATTTCGTCCTCCGCATGGGTAAAACAGAACATCCTTTTTTTATCTCTTCAAGGCTCCCTTAGCTTAGCGCGCTTCACCCACGCTACCACTAGATGGCGTTACGTGTTTAGCAATAGGTTATATGAACGCGCATCGCTTTTGCGCATAAAACGGTGTGCATGATAACTCTAGAACCACGTACTCAATTTGAATGCAATTTTCTCTTCAAAAATATAATAAAATAATAGCTAGGGGTGACGGTTTCCAAACCTGCGATTTTTGCGTTTCTTTCACGGAGCTGGAAATTGATTTGCTTTTTACAAACTAACCATGGCCAAAATAAGAAAGTGGAGTGCCATTCTCGTTGCACTTACATTAGCTTGCCACCAGAAAATGTACTTAATGATCTAAAAACACCTCCTTTCCCCCTCTAATTTCAAGGAATTAACCACGGCCCTATTACGGGGGGCGTAATTGGGGCCGCCTTGCCTCATTATGACATTTGGGGCAATTCGGTCAACGTAGCTTCTCGGATGGAAAGTACTGGCAAAGCTGGCTGCATTCAAGTACGTGACCACACACATCCAAAAAGAAAAGTAGACTGCAAGTAACACGATTTGCTCCCTCCCATCGTTTTAGGTAACTGAAGAAACGTGCAAAATCCTACAAAACTTTGGCTATGTCTTCGAAGAACGCGGCTTGGTTCTCATTAAAGGAAAAGGACAGCTCGTGACTTATTATTTAGTGGGCAAACAATCCCCCTCCTCTTCCTTAACAGGAACTGGGTGAACTTAAGAAAAAAACAACAACTAAAAACTTAAAAAAAAATCGGAATAATCTTGTTTCATCTTTCTGAAAACAACAATCTATATTCACGCCTCGTCCGGAACAAATCACTCCCCCCCAAAAAAGCACATGTTCTTCTTTTGCATTTCGTTGCAACAAGGTTCCCCAACAATGCGATGTCTTTTTTTAATGTTTTTGTCCTCCTTCGCAGCTGTTCTAAAAATATTGAGCTTAAAACTCATGGTCTCCGCATGGCAAGCATGGTATTAATTTCCCATACGATGCCCCGCATGTAATCCATGATTTCTTGGATATGTCTATTCTTCAGCACGAGTTGCTATTTTAAACGGATGTTTCAAATAGCGGTTCAAAATGGTTTCAAATGATGTTTGAAACGGATGTTTCAAATCATATATATATACAAAGAGAGAAAAAGAAAGAAAGAAAAAATTGACGTTTAAATGATGGGCCAAAATAAATAAATTTAAAATAAATTCAGAAATTATTTTTTAAAACCCAAATTAAAATAAAATAAACCTCATAGAGTTCTTTGCGTTCCTCCATGCTGCTTTGGTAGATATCCGTGCTCTTTTTCTCCTCGAATTTGGGGTCTTTGTCCTGCCAATATGGAATGAGTTCCTGCTGTGATGGTTGTGAGGGTTTCATGGTGATGATTAGAGCGGTTTCCATTACGTCGTTTTTAACCCCATATAAAAGGGCACAACAATAAAGAAGAATACGGAAGAGACGGAAAAAAATCAGTTTAAATTCGTCATCAGTCTACGAAAAGCGTCTGCTTTGTTACTTCAGGATCGATGTGGTCATACTCCGCGGTGTACTCTTTGATTTTGTCGTAGAAAACGCGCAGGCGTTTAAAATGCAATCGAACGTTCTTTAATTGCTCTTGAGCTTTAGCTTTTTTGTCCGGGCTCACGCCAGCATTCGGCAAAGTGGGCCAATTAGGGGGCTAATAAAATTGGCCGCAAAAAATACAAAAATAAATAAATAAGAAAATAAGAAGGAAAGAAAGGAGAAAATACAAAAAATTCCGATTCCATTTGGGAAAACATACGACCTGCACTTCCCGCAAGACCACAACCTCCCACAACCATAAAACATTCCCAACATTAGTTTTCTAATTAACGAAAGATTAATTTCCTAATATGAAAATGAAAAAAAAAAAAAAAAAAACTTAGTGAAATTTTACTATGAAATATTCTCTAAGTTTCCGTCCAAACAAAAGCTACCGACAGTTTCTCCCAAGGTAAGGCGGGGACTCGTAGCACTAACCCGGCCTGTCCTACCACTAGCACAACGACGCAATAATGAAAACATTTAATACTAAATATAAACCGAGAGAACGTTGTACGTACAACCGGGACTTTTCCTGTTACTTGGGCTTGACGTTTTACGTCTCTCGATAGCTTTTATTGTTGGACAGAATAGTTCTTACTATGCCCAATAAATTATTATTATTTACACTTAGGCGCTTGTCATATCACAATATTTAGTACCGAATTTGTACTGGCGCTTTTCTAAAGTATCTGAACAATAATCGTGAAATACTGTAAAAATTAAAGGATTGTGTAAATTTAATTAATTGCTTCAACTTCACTTCTATCGCGCAAGTGCACGAATGCAATTACCGATACATTCTTTCTTGCAACACATCTTATTATTTTTGCAATATCTATTATATAATAAAAATTACAAAATTGGCAAATTTTACTACTCTGGAAAAAGGAAAATGTGCCAATTTAGCGCTAAAGCGCGTCACTAAGCTCACTAAGCGTTTAATTCGAAAAATAAGGGAAAAAAACGATAGAAAGTTTCTTTTTTGGGGGTTATTGCAAAAAACGATTAGCGTAATGGCCAAGAAGGGGATAGGGGTTGTCTTGCGTTGTTTCGTTGCTAAGTAATAATTAGAAGTTGAAGCTACATTATATAAAGAAGGATCACCTGGATAGTCTTGAGTAATTGGAAGACTTCTTGGGTCCGGGATACAATATCTTGCACCATTTCCTGACCAAAGCGACACACCGAAGCCGCATTCATTTCCTTCGATTGCTGCTGCTGCATTGGAGCTTGAGGGGGCATAGCGTGTTGTTGCTGTTGCAGTTGTTGAATGGGGATTGGAGCAACCGAAGGCATGGACTGTTGCTGCGGCGGCTGCTGCTGCTGATGATGAACTGGGCTTTGGGCAGGTAGTCCTAAGCCCATGTTAGGAGGCATGGGTGACATCCCCATTCCCGACTGCATATTTCCCATCGAATTGGACTGCGCTCCCATGTTCAAGTTTAATTGCATGTTGGGTGGTAAAGCCATGCCTTATGACTTTCTTTTCTCGCTCTAGTCCTGTAAAAAAGCCTTGGAATCAGCTCAACTTTATTAAACATTTTTTACTATTTTTCTTTTTTTTTTAAATAAAGACTTAAGACCTTCTCAATTTCATTAATTCCTTTACATTTCATGAACTTTGTTGGCGCTGCACGCTAAGTACTGTACAGTCAACATGCTCTCCCGTTTCGGAACTCCGAGATAAAAATGACACTAGTGTATTATTGTTTCAAAACGTTCTCGGAAAACGAATGACAAACGGGTGTTAATCGAGTTCAAAAGTGGTAGTTGGATTGGAAATGCATTTTAGCTTATTAGGTTATAGGTTAGATTAGGTTAACCGATTCTCGTCGTTAAAACTTGCTCTTTCTTTCACTCCACTAGCTGAAAAAAGAAACAATTCATTGTTGGCCAATGACACACTAGTGTCATTTTTGACTCGGGGGGAATATTTCTTTCACTCCACAAGCTGAAAAAAGAAAAATTCATTGTTGGCCAGTGACACACTAGTGTCATTTTTGACTCGGGGATACATTACGTACTGTACGTATGTAACTAAATCCGGAGAACGTGTTGTGTACAGTAACCCATTTCGAGCTATATTATCAAGGGTTCGAGATGAGCAACAATGAAATCGTCTTAGAATTAGTAGACGAGAGTTTTAAGTCGACTTAAAAGTCCACCTGAAGACTTGCGCTTAGAAACGTTCGTTTCTAAGTGTGTAAACAAACGTCAGTGCCATCTGTGACTGTTTCGCATCAATAAGCTAGGGTATACCGGAGCGTTAAACGATTTTTTCAGGGCAGTAATCACCAAATATCACATGATGAGATTTCGGTGGATTCTTAGAGTTGAGATTATTTTAAGAAAGACGGTACGGTAACCAGCTTTATGTTTCTGAAATAATAGCTCAATTACTATTTTGCACACGACGTTTTTAGAATAATACTGTTTCTAGATTTTTGTTATTTTTGGTGTTGTGCTGTTTTAAAAGAATACTACGCTTTTAAAACAACACTGTTCATAGTTTATTTTTCTTGGGGGGGGGGGTTCGTGGAAGTGGAGTTTTAAGAGCGTCTCATTAATGTTTTAGGAAACCCTACAAAACAGTAATCGATCGAACGCTACACATACCTTATGCGGGAACACTATAATGGTGCTACGAAACGCTGACTTTCAAGAGATTTCAAAGTGGTTTTCCTCCCAACTCCCCCTTCTTCACATATATCAAACTCCTGTATGTGATGTTTTAGTGTAGGTGTTTGGGGAAATGAGTAAAGAGACGAGGTATATAGAGCACGCATATACAGTAGCACTATAGATTTCCTGGGACGACAGTGAGTAACCGGAGTTCTCTTCCCTCAATTCTTCATTCTAAGTTCTATTTCTAAGTTTTCCTTATTGTTGACGTCAAACCAAAACCACGGAAAGTTCTAAGTCTCGGAAAAGAAGACAAACTACGCCTAAATGGAAATGAAAAACTTCGCTTTTCTAAAGAATACGCCAGAAAAGTTGGCAAACCCCCCAATAAAAAATGAAATTAATTAGAAACTTTCGGGATCTTTCAAGCAAGGAAAACCCAAATTGATACCTCAACATCGATAGCGCAAAAAATAAATCCAAACAAAGAAAACGTCGAAAATTGCTTTACGTGATAAGGATGTCGATGTCACAGCCTACTGGAAGCCTGTACCTGTAAGTAAAAGGAAAAAAAAGAGAATTGGATGACTGTTGTTCGAGCAAAAAAGAAAAAAAAAAATTCTTGAAAAGGGAAGAGATGAAGGATTTTTGGTTGCTAGGAGTTCAAGAAGCAATAATGCTTTAATCCTCCTTGACCTCAAGCCCTACTGCAACCGAGTTTATAATGCCAGTTGCCAGGGAAACCTAAACCATTCAGAGAGTAATAGCCCTCAAATAAACAGAAAACAAACACAACTGCAGCATAATATCCTTAAAAGTTATAGTAGCTTTTCTTCTACAGCAATCAGATCATTAATTCTTGTAGTAAACAAACTTCTTGTCTTAATCTCGCTTTTGCAACGCTTTTGCTTCGAGTTAAGAGTTACACCAGTCAGTGAAAACTTCCTACAATCCTTATTATATATCGAACTTCTGACTCTCCAATTGAGCTTGAAAGAACATACGACTATCTTCCCGTATGAATAGCTCAACGCTCAACACTCTCCTAAACACAGAACCTGAGCTCGAGTTGGGAGCCAAGTTTGGCCTCAAAAGCGTTCACGGATTGACAAACCTTAAAGAACTATGCAATATTAAAGAAAATATAATTGCCTCGTTGATATGAAGCAAGTAAACCAGGCTGAGGTTGATAACTTAACTATAAGAAGGAGAAATAGGGCTATTTTGAGACCTTCTAGGCGGTCCTTATACATATAGCCCTTATATAGCATGGTTATATTCCACGTTTCTGGTTTAATAAACATCATAGTCTCACTGAACGCGTAACAAAACACTGAAAAGAACCTGAAACGAGACTTTGTCTATAATAAATGTGCGTTGGAAGACGAAAGAAACTTGGGGGATGAGACAAACGTACAGAAGGAGCTCTTACCTTTCCTAGCAATAACTGCTGGGGCGTATTGGAGTGTCTGAAAGACGATGACGAAGGAAGAAGATATGATTCTTCTTCTTCCGTTAGCTCGTATCGTGGAACGAACACGAAAGTCCCTTTGAAGCCAGACGAAGCAGAAGAAAGGCGTTCAACAGTTGAGCACGTGACAGCAAGCTTCGTTAATTCAAGCAGATGACACTATACCCCCTCATCCCCAAAGAAAAGGGGCGTAGGTGTTGGATAATGGCGTTGTATTGTAGCACTTGGGAAATCAATCTGCAGCAAGAGGCAGGCCTTTATAGCTTGCTTTGGCGAAGGCTGTGAATGGCAAGACTATTAGAAAAGTTTTCTGAGCTTGCAAATGGTGTTCTACCCTGCGAAAATGACTTCGCCGCACTAGTTCGGAAAGAGCAGATTCTGTTTTTAAACACAAGAGTTAAGAAGGTGATTTGCAGGAACACTTTAGTTTACTTTACAGCTCACACCAGCTTTAGCCAGGTTTTAGCATAATCAACGACAGCTGTCTTTGCTTTAAAGTTTTAAACGAGCCAGAGTTCCTTCGCACAGTTCCAACAAGATCATTGATTGAATTGCTATCCAAAGTGTCCGGAGCGTTAGATCCCCAATATGGACAGTTTTCCTCCTAAAATTAAGAAAAAGAACATTAGAATAGCTTAATTTTAAACCGCGTAACATGTTGGGTCCCCAATGGACAGTTTTCTTCCTAAAATTAAGAAAAAGAACATATGCGAATTATTTTATTAGGTTTAGGAATTAATGTCACTGGTAATACATGTTTCAAAATTGTTTAATATTTAAATTAAATTGCCACGCATCAGCAGTGTCTAACAATATGTTTAAATGTAATATAATTGATCACTCAGTCAATTATAAGCAATATAAAAGAGTTGTAAAAGGATTCTTAGACGACAAATGTCTTGTCTTGTCTTGTAAAGTACGAAACGGAAGCACCAAATTGTGCTTACTGCAGCTAGACGACATATGTAAGTCATATTTGTGACAAATAGAACGTTTCTGAAAATCGAACGTTTTCAATAAGGTGACGCTCAAGCATGACATGACGATTTTTCTGTCTTTTTTCACTTGATTTAAATTAATATAAAACAGGTAGCAGTGCTACGCTTATTAGTCATAATTACTTACAAGAAACTAAACACAGAGCGCTCCAAATGTGTTAAAAACCCCCAAATAAAATGAAACTAGTTTGCACACTTCTCTTTCTCTCGCGTCCCGCTGCGCCGTCTTGTTGGTTGTGGTGGCGGGAACGAACCGGAGACCCCGACCGGGACCCGCGACCTGCACTTTAATCTGTAACCCGCGACTCGTATTTTAGTTGCATTTTTATAAACGATTAATTTATACATCGTTTGATATATTAAGATCCTAATTTTTGCTTTCGGCCGCAACGCAGATGGTCCTGTATACGTCTACTTTGCCACCCCATGCTTAATTTTTGTATTTTGTCAAATATCTTCAAAGTCATTTCGACTCTAAGTTTCAAATATGGACTCTAGAACCCACAATATATAAAAAGTAACTCATTGAGATGAACATATAGTAAAATAATTATTCGAAATTAAAAGGAAAGCAGACAAAAATCCAACTTTGGTTTCGCTCGCAATCTAGAGCTGGATTGTAGGAAACTCGGTGCAGGGGCGTATCCGACTGAGTAATCGCCTACGGAACGAATAATCAACGTGGCAAATCTACTAAGCAAACAACAATCTAGCTTTGTGTATTATATTATATTTTCCTTATTTTCCTATTAGGCACCTGAACTTCGAGGTGATATTCCATAGCATTTAAGGCTGTTATTTGTTGATAATCACTGTCTTTATTTAGTACGCAGGACGCAGGAAAGTCATAAATTTGATTGTTGATGTTTTCTTTTGTGCCACACCTCACACCTGCCACCTGTTTTTGATGTTGTGTTTCTCGCCAAGCAATCCAAGATGTTTAAAATTGAGTCTTACGTAACACCGTTGATATTAAGTTACGTTGAAAAGTATGTCAAGAACCTAAAACCTGAAGATTCGGAGGTAAACAATTCTACAAATATCGTGTTAATTGCGGCACGTAATGTAATATAATATACGATCTTTTAGGTGTCATTATGGGGTGGGGAAGCTGTTTTTCACAATTTGGATTTGCGATTGGATGTTTTGGAAGCCGAGTTACAATTGCCCTTCACTTTCACTAGCGGACACATCCATGAGCTCAAAATCCTCGTACCGTGGACGAAACTAGCCTCGGAGCCCATAATTGTCACCATCAATACCATTGAATGTACCTTTAAACTCCGAGGGGATGACACCAGTGATACTTCATCTCAAAGTAGTTATCGCAGCAAGAAAACCCGCAAGCAATCCAAGTATGAGACATTAGTTTTAGCGTTTCTAATTTTCAAGTACTTCTTTTCGTGTTTAAAACGTGTTTTCCTTTAGAACGGATAATCCCTTAGCTCCTGGGTACGTTCAATCTTTGGCCCAGCGTATGGTTTCGAATATAAACATCATATGCAATAACGTCATTCTGAAGTACCTCGAAGACGACATTGTGCTCTCTCTAAACGCCCGTACTTTCTCCTGGTCTTCTGCAAATCCTCAATGGGAGCCAGCATTCACTGGTAAACCACTGAAAAGTCTTGAAAATTTCATTAAATCTTGAAAATTTCGACGTAGAATTAACCTTGCCCCAGTTGATCCTTCGGAAGATCATGAACGTCTCAGATATAACGGTCTGTTTGGACCAGAGGAGTCCCTCAGGCAAGATCCTGTGCTATCAAGAGCCTCTTTTGTATCGCTGCACCTTACAAATGCGAGTTTGCCTCTTTTACGCCAACCTTAACGCCCCACAAGCCTCAGCTATACGTTTACATGTCTTCTGCTCCCAACTCCACTTCTCAGTCTCGGATGTGCAGCTTCCAATGTGCTCTAGGCTAATAGAACTTGCCTGGGGGCTCTATAAGGGTGATTTGGGGACTCCCAAGCATGAAACCAAGGCTTCAGCAGAGGCAGATTTGCTGGAAGAAGAAAGCGAAGCTGGTTGGATTGGTTGGGCATGGGGAAAAGTCCCTTCGATCCTGCCGGTGTACTGGGAGGAAGAAGATATCAACCAAATCGTTATTCCTAAGATTCCTGTGGGTGGGAAAGTCCTGGAATTTGGGTTCTACATCGACAGGGCTACGTTTACCTTCAAAGTAAACCCTACTTTGTGTTACTTTCGACTTTCATTTCAGATTTTTTGTAATATTTGTGTGTTTAGGTGACTGAAAAGGTTGGCAGCGGCTTTAACCACGCCCCCAAGTACCGTTTCCATCCCTTTTTGGTGGTGTCCTTGCAAGGAATGTTTGTAAATGGGAAGATTGGAGGCTTGGAATGGGTTTGCGTCAAAGGAGGCGTCAGCCATTTGCGCGTAGAAACGCAAGGCGGCTGTCCTTGTGGGCAAATAGGCGTTTTGCCCAGCCAGCTTTGCCTGTTGCAAGGATTGGAAGGTCAGATATACAAAACCGGGACGTTATTCGATGAAGAAAGTGGTGAACTAGTCATGAGTTACGGGTTTAACTGGGACCAACATGTGGCAACCTTGACAGGTAATTATTTCCAAGTTTTCAAACAAAAATGTGATTTCTCTTTGATGAAAAATTTGATTTGATACCTTGATTGACACAGAGTCTGCTATGCTGGAAGTGACAGCCGCGTTGGGTTTCGATTATTTGTACGAAATTGACCTGCCAGAGGACTTTGGAACCGAGCATTTGTCGCAATTAGGCTCTGAGCTGGAATATAGGTAACAACTTGTTAAAGATGCGTATGGTCAGAGCTAAAAATCGCTCGTTTTCCAACGAGCGCGCTCGCTCGCGCGCTCTTCGCTCGCAATTTTAAAAAAAGAGCACTCGCGCTCGCGCTCGTTAGCATTACCGCCATTTACAGAATGAACCGTCAA
>JAGJRP010000572.1:0-38099 GCA_022832235.1 Lepidurus couesii | reverse complement strand
CGGGCTCCGCTCCGTGACTTTTTCTCTTAGAGTAAATATATATATATATATATATATATATATATTTATATATATTATATATTATATTATATTATATATATTATATTATATATATTTATATATATTTACTCTAAGCTTTTTCTCCGCTCCAAAACTTGCCCAAAGGCTCTCTGGCGCGGTTCTCGGACGAAAAAAAAAATTAACCTACTTTAGGGACCAATTTTTCCAGTGTGTACTTGCAATTATGCTTCACAGATTTTATTTTTAACAGGTATCGAAATCTACAACATATATTTTTGCGAGATTCTAATTTTATAAATAGCTATTTATAATATGTGTAGCTTTGAAACTTTATATTTTGTAGCCGTGGTTTGTAGCATTGTAGCCTATTTTGTAGCGCTTGTAGCTCTGCAATTTGTCAGGGCTACACAATTTTTTGTAGCATTCGTACACCTGGAAACTGAGTTTCGAACCCCTTGGTCACATGCATTCAAAGGTTGGCAGAACTCCAAGCTTACAATCTCTAGTGCACCCCATTGTCCTTCTGGGCTAGGTTTCGAGTGCTATAAAGCGTTCTGTCAATGCAAAGTACCCGCCCAATTCACCATGTCAAAATGATGAACGACTACTTCGGCTTCTGGTACAGTACATGCACAGGGTCATAACTTTCGTACGGTGTTCCAACCTTCGTTCTTACTGCTACGGTCGAACCCAGGATTATCGGATCCGGTGATGAGGCGTACCTAAGGCTTTAATGAACACTATCTTTTTTACGAGTACGTAACATGACTGGAATTCTTGACAAGAATCTACCTTTTCCCTTCGTATGTTGGCTGCCCTACAGCACAGCAATAATCAGCCGGAAACCTTTTTTGCTCTGTAACAAAAACTTGCGTATTCTCTGTAATGAAACTTGCGTGTTCTCTGTAATGAAAACTATCATAAAACTTGCGCATACTATGTTGCTTCCCTTTTCCAATAAACTACAGTAATGCACCACTGCTACCACATATAACAGGTAGACGGGGAAGAAAACTTAATTCTACTGTCGCGAGAGCCTCCGGGCATGAACTCGCCAAGGTCGCCTAGTCAAAAGGTCAATCAGGTCCCGGAGTCGTTCTTCCGGATAGCTATCTATCCGGAACAATACCACTCACCTGCCTAAAGGACCAGCTAGGGGTAAATTGATCTTTTGCCGTCGAAGGATGGTAAAAAGATATTATCGACAAGTTAGGCGTCGAGGGACTCCTCGCTTATCGTCTCCCGAGATGCATGCCTTGCCTGTCCACGGTCTCCTTGACCCGGTCGCGCTGCCCTGATCGTCCTGGCCTGGGTCACTCAGATTAACGTGGCTTCTAGGCCGTCGTTGTTCTTCATTGTTTTGACCCCTTTGGTCACAACCTCCAATGGCCTCTCCCGGTTGGTATTTAAAGCCAGGACAATTGCAGAGCTTGGTCAGTCATCTTGCTTTGGCTAAGGTGGCCACTTCAGAAGCTGTTCAAATGCCACTCGTTGCGCTATCACTGCTGTCTGAGGGGGACATTCCTTCGACCCAGCCAGGCTCGGCCCGATCCGCGGTGGGGTCGGCGCGGCGTTCCACGTGGAACGCGAGTAAGTCTTACGACGCTTCGATACCCTCTCCACCCTCCCCTCTCTCCTTTTACCCCTTGTCTACCCTTGGACCTAGGGGGCGGTTCACAGTTCCTCAGCCTCCGGCGTTCCGAGGCGACGCCGGAGGCCATGCGGTCCCCTGTGAATTGGCTACGCCCTAGGGCTAGATTTGTTGCCCAAACCTGGAAGGCTTCCTCACGACACCTGGAGACGAACAGTATTTCATGGGAAGCCCCTACATTGGTACCTGCCCTCGCATTCGATCTGGTTGCAAGCATGGAGGGAGTCCTCGCGACACTTGGAGTATAAAGGTCATTAACTAGATAGTACTGTAATAAAAACTGTGACCCGTTAAAGGTCCTTGAAATCACGCCACGTTCTGTACGTTCTTTTCTTCGCCACAGAAATAATTGGGACCAGAACAGTGTTCCACGTCGACTTCCTAAGAAAGGACATGGCTCACGTAGTTCTTAAACTGGTTCTCTTGCAAGTTTTCTACACTTATTTCACAGGTGAGTCTCTTAATTACCATATTAGTCTAAGTATGTCACAAACACGGTTTGCTTCCTAGTGACTTCTACACTATCGAGTTTTTCGCAATTTAAGTGCATTGACTCTCCCCTTCGTGTACCGGGAATTCTTGATGTTATTGAGCAATTTGGACCCTTGATTAAATCGCCTCCAACAGCAATAGGTATCTCTGCCATTCAGTGTGCATCATTGTGCAATCCATTTACCGATTGCCAGTCATACTCGTATAACCCGGTCAACCGGCATTGCTTTACACGTAATGTCACGCTGGAACATAGGGGGATTTTATGCGGTATCCCCATTAACGAGTCTCAACAAAACTGCCAACAATCTGGCGACACATTCATTGCGTATGGTGGTATATATAAATTTGTCAAAGTTTAAGGATGTTAGCTGTAATTTTCATAACTGCCTTTTAATATTGTAGGTAAACATACAACCATGATGGAATGCATTTGTGGCGTATTTCATAATACTAAATGGACTGATCGAAGTTTTTTGACTTACTCGCCCTACGATTGCAGTGACAGGTGCAAGAACTGGTATCCTTGTGCGTTTTATGTGGGTATAATGGGCTATTGCGATATTTGTAATACAACGGTAAGCGGTTGTAATGGTACACCAACTAGGTACTCTTATATAAAACCATCGATTTGCATGCCCATTGATTATAGCAGTGTAATTGCGTAAATGTGTAGGAAACCAAGAAGTAATCATGCCCTATTACACTAAACTGTTTTAAAGTTTTGTTTGATGTAAGTGTTCCAGCAATACACAATTCGTGTTACAATTATTAGAAATTCGTATTTAAGTTTAGCTATCAGAATCGCCGTATTTCTGACGCTATAATCGAGAGAAATTATCTGTAAGAAAATTCAGAGCTCCTTTAAATAACCATTTGCAAGATGGTTCGAAAAACAACTCCTATAAGAGAAATCTTAAATTGATAACGGGTTTACTTCTCCAAATTTCTTCGTACTTCTTCAAATTATTTAAGTAGTCCACCTCTTTTATGTATCCTTCATTAAGCTTGAACATAAAAACAGAATGGGTTACTGGGGCATCAATCAGCTTTCCCACGTGATCCACATTTCTGAACTTAACTGTCCAATTCAAACAGATGAAGGTGAATTAATAGGCCGGCAGAAATAGAAATTCGTTCTACGTTATGTTTCGTTATTTCAAGCCTGTTATAAATGTTCCAGCAATACACAATTAAAATCATTTTTAGACACTTTTCCGGAAAGCACACGGTAGATCCATATAAAACTTAAATTTTCCATAAAAATTAAATTAGAACAATTGGATCACCTAACACCGAATGCCTCTAGTCGAAGTAAGCTAACTGAAATTATTAATGGCAATTATACACATTTTATAATACAAAGCTTTGTTCATTGGAAAAAGTTTTAAAAAGTTTTTACACTTACTAATAGTGTAGTACTGTTTCAAGGACTATAGTAAATGCCTCCAGTTCTCTATTTCTAAAAATATCGTTAAAAAATTGCTGCAGTAATTCAAGGAGTTCTAATAAAACCGGCTTTTGCGAATTGAACTTCTTTATATGACCTAACCTCAGTCCCTTATACCTTTTACCTCTGGCACGAACAACGCGTCTACTTCTGGTTCAAATAAGTGATTATGAATGTACCGGTGTACGTACAGTACGGTCCTACAGAGAGAAACGCTTCATAGCACACTCCATGGAATTCTCTAGCTTTGGCAATGGACGCAATGCCCGTTACTTTATCAAGACTTTATTTTTTTTATCCATTTCCAATTAACGTAATACTATGAAGCATTATGTTTCCATCACTGTACAGTACATCGGTACGCTCGTGATTGGTCAACAGCAATCATATGATTGCATAGACATCTGCAAGAATTGTCTCCTTGTTCGATGGTGGTACGTACAGTACACGATCATGGTTGCTGTATGTATTAACAAAACGCTAATCGCTTTCGATGGTACAGTACACCAAGTATTGCTCATCTAAGAACTCGCTGGTTGGCACGTCTTAACTAAGTCCCACTTAACTTGACCGTCAAATGCAGACTGGGCAGAACTTGGCAGAATGCATGACTTGGCAGAACTGTTGACTATTATACGTTCTACTGCCATCTATTGTTCTTCTCAGCTAGATTTCGAGTGTTGCCAAGCGTTTCGTCAATACAATGTACCCGCCCAATTCACTATGTCAAAATTATGTACGACTAGTTCGGCTTCTGATACCGTACACGCACGTACAGGTTCATAACTTTCGTAAGGTGTTACAACCTTCGTTCTTACTTGTACGGTCGATTCCAGGATTATCGGATCCCTGTGATGAGGCGTACTTAAGGTTATAATGAGCACTATATATTGTTTACGAGCACAACATGACTGCTAACTTCCTTTGACATCTGTTTGGCGCTTGTGTAAATCACGCGAGCTTTGAATGTCCCCTGAATTAGGGTCAATAACTAGTTACACAGCTTAAAAAATAATTTTTGGGACCCTATATAACTTCAAAGAGCTCAAATTAAACCAAGCTCAATAAACAGAATATTAATTCGTAAGCATACCTTCTGAATACCGAAGTACTTTGGAAAAGAAAATTATTACTAATTAAGGAAACTTCCCTAGTTCGTTCTAATGATTCTATCAAGTAATTCTTCCGCCAAGGATCCACTGAAAGGGCTAAGAAACACTAGTAACACATCTTTGGAAAAAATTTCATTTGGAAAACGAATCGAATGTAGGGTTACATTAGAAAGTTTGATGAAAAACAACTTCTCCATGCGTATCACCTTGAACTAAACTAGCCTGCATAGCAGGGAGTGTGGTCACTCCCGCCCTCTGCTGTCATTTCTATCAACTCTCAACACCATCTCAAGTTCCTCTCAAACATGCAATTCAAAGTCAATCCACCACAAGTTAACATGTTATATAATATATGACAAAATAGCTCTGTCCGTTTGGTGCTTCTAATTGTTCTTTGACAAAGGAGGGGTTTGAAAAAGAATTTTCAGCAAAAAAGGATCAATTCATTAGGGGATAGGTCATAATATATCTGTATATCACGAGAGACTAGAATAAACTTTTCATAAATTTTTTTAACACGCTTATTGGGAATGTATCCAGTAATTCACCCTGTAATTGGTGTGTTGGCCCAAAAAAAAAACATTCCTTTTTACCTTTAGATTCATTTCTTTATGTTTTTTGTTTTGTTTGTAGAAAAATTCTCAAAATATTTTTAAATTCCCAACACTAGATGGCACTGGCGTCTTCTAATCCTTCCCGCCATGACAACTACTACCTACTTCCTGTACCCGATCTGTCGCATACCCTTCCAAGAAATAGGTAACCATCTCCCCTTTACCCTTAACGTTAATGGTCCCTCGACATGTGAGTGGGTAACCTTTGGCTTGCAAGATTGTATACACTTCCTGTGTCATCTAATTCAATTTTCAGCCCCATTAATCATTTCACCATCCATTTCTACATTTATTTTAGTAATTATTATCTTACTTGAATTTTGTCCAGTACCCCAGTTGAGTCCATTCGTGACGCAACATTAACCGCATTACCCCAAATGTCATACTGGGGTTTGCGAACTCCAATTACTCCCGCCACAACTGGCCCAACATTTAAGCCTTCGAACAATCCTTGTTTCAGTGGGGTGGGAGCTTAACTTGAAAATATGGAAGGAATTACCTATTCGGATTCTGAAATTGTTGAACGAATGCTCGTTAACATGAGCCAACTGCTCTCGTATTCTTAGCGCATAGTCTGCCATCGCAGTCACGTGATTATAGTTCTTAAGATCGCTGGTAGATTTGGTGAGTCCTAACGAAATCAACCCAAAACAAATAACCATATGTAGCTCGATGTTTATGTTCTGCCAATAGATGGCGTACATGGCGGTCCGTTAAAACCTCTTAAATTTACTTAAATCGATAACTCGAGAAGTAATCGCTAGATCTGAACGCGGTTTTCGATAAAATACGTTACTCTCGATCTTCTTTGTCGAGTATTTTTGGTGAAATTTGTGGTTAATAAAATGAAAGTATTTTTGAGGAAAAATTGTACGTTGCTCGAGGTTCCTGTTCTGACAGTAGATGGCGTATACGGCGGTTCGTAAAGAAAACTCTTACGTTTACATAAATCGATAACTCGAGAAGTAATTGCTAGATTTAAACGCTGTTTTCGATAAACTGTGCTATTCTTGGTCTTCTTTATGGAGTATTTTTGGGAAATTTTTGGTTTATACATGAAAGTATTTTTGAGGATTTTTTGGTAAAATATTAGGCTGCATAGAGTTACTTTCCTATGCAACAGAGGACCTAAGTGTTACCTGAGGCTGCCATGTAGGTGGAGCCAGTGGACTTGATTTTCTCGATGGACCTGAAGGCTTCTTCTCCTAAGATCTCATCAAAGTCTGCGATGATTTCATTGAGCAGCCGTAGACATTCCACGCCTTCGTTATTCGACTCGAGTTCCACATAAAACTCTGAGAAATTGGGTATCGAGGCGAACATGATACACACGAACTCGCACTGTTCGTGGTACAGCTCATCCGTGTTCTTATCCATGGACATGAAATGCTCTGCCACGTGTACGGGTAAGATATTAATGAGCAGTTTGCGATTGTAGGCTTGTAAGTGCTCCATTTCCACTTTCTCCTCTACCAAATTCAGTAAATTATTTCTTCATATCCCCAACATCCTGCCTTCAAATACATAAAATACAACATAACAGCCTTTACCTGTAGCTTGCAATTTCCATAGAAAATCTAATCTTGAAGAAGACTCCGTATGCTGTCCATGAATTACTAACGCGCTCACAAAAGCCACCAGAATTACTGCGGTTACCACTCCTGACGACAGTGACTCCGGCCCTCTAGCGTCAGAAATATCAATGATTTGGAAGGTACACAGAAAAATTTTCAAGAAATTTACCTTGCTTCCAGTAGAAGATCTTGGCTGTCAAACAGTATTGCATTGGTATAAAAGACCATGACTAAGTACGTCACTAGCATGGATACCAACAATGAAAACTTTAGCGGGCTAGTCAAATGCTGGAAGACGGCTACTACCAGTAGCGTCAGTAGCACACACAGCGTAAAATACTAAACAGAAAATTACAGAAAAAATAGAAAAAACAAGATTATAATGGTTAACACTTCAGGGCTTTTTATACCTGTGGGAAGTAAAGCCAACTGAAATCGTCGCAGTCCATAAGTGGCCCATCACCGGTTAAATTAACCCATGACACGTTCGCAGTTCGGTTCCAGTGCCGAACCCAAATGTCATAGACGCAAGGCGGGAAATGAGAAAGGTCCAGCGGGACCTTTGAAACGTGAGAAAACACCATATCCATTACAGATCAGGAAGCTTCGAGTTAAGTTCATAGATGGCGTGCACGTTTGTTTACATAAGTACTTAAAAAACTTAATTTTACAAAAATCGATAACTTGGGAAGGAATCGAGTGACTTTAACCCGGTTTTCGAAGAAGTATTATGCTGAACGTTTTTATAGAAAAATGTCTACTAAGAAAATTTAAGCTACGAAAAGCTCGGTTTCAATGCAAGACGGTGACAAAATCCCTGTCAACCCTCTCAATTTAGCTTGAGTTACCAACGAAGAAGCAGATGGCGTTGACAATTGTTTACATTAATGCTTAAAAACTCCTAAATTTACAAAAATCGATAACTGAAGAAGGAGTTAATGGATTTTAACGCGGTTTTTGATCAAAAATACTACAGTTGACCTCCTATGTTTAAATATTTTCTATGAATTTTAGGAAATTTGCTATTATCGAAATCTTCGGTTACTGGCTTTACAAATTCTGCAATGCGTCGTTGAAAATCTTTGGAGAAAAAAATCTAATAAAATTAGCACGTGCAATCTAGACACTGACATATTAATTGTTGTTTTTTTTGGTAGGAAGGCTTGTGACAGGAAGCGACTGCTCGTAGCCGTCCGAGGTTTAGATAGACGGGAGCCTTGAACCTTTGTCGGGGTGACTTGGGATAAGATAAAAAGGGCATCGGGGGTACAGTAAACAATATCTTGATCTCAACTAGCAAAAAAAAGAGGAATCCTTACCAAAGGTACGACGGCAGCACAAAAAATCAAGACACAGACCCAAGCTGCGAGGATTTGAGAAAGACAGCGGCTTTCGGTGATATTTTTAGACAATCGCAGCACGGCTGACGTGGGAAACTAATCGAAACAGCTTATTCCCATGGTGTCAGATATTTTCCCCCAAGGAACTGAGACAACAACAAGCAACTTCATGGCGTACGAGGGAAAGAACCTTACCTGGCATTTTTCCGTCAAAACAACCAGCACCGTTAAGCCCACGATGGGGAAGATGGTCAGGGCTGTGGCCAGCAATACCGCAGTGCTGCAGCAATGGGTTCCCGTACAACACAGTAACGCCATTAAAAAGTACATGATTCATTAGAAAGCGATACTTGCTGTGGTACGACGATACTCTGCACGCTCAAAATCCCCAGCAGCACCAATAGTGAGCATAAGAAATACGCCTCCAACATCCTGTCCCGTTCTTTGGAATACTATAGAAATACCAGGGATGTCCAACTGTCAGAAATCTTCCAACAGGACCCAATCTTTCTCTACTTTCTTACCTTCCGCTCAATATCGGGGTCTCTAAAAGTGAGCAGTCCGCGGCGACAATGTTCTGCTCTCAATCGATCAATACTGCGGGCGTCAATAGCCCGAGACAAATAGTCGTTTACCTCCACGTCCGGGTCCCTACATTCCGCGTTTTCTCCGAAACCTAATCTGAGCACGGGAAACGTAGACCAAGTTAGGACCCATCCCAAAACTCGCAAAATAACTCCCAGGAATGATAAAATATCACGAAGAAACACAAGCCGAAAATCTCCTTTTCAGTTGGAATCATTTATAATTGGAAGAAATAGTTAAATAGCTACCTGGCCTGACGGAAATTTATATAAAGTTAAATGCATCAAGTTCTGAATAAGAAATCATTATTAGGCCACTATTTAGTATAGTACCTAATTATTTAAAATAATATATATTTCGTAATAAAATACCCTGATACTAAATGGCTGTACCTGCAAATCTTCAGTATGGCAACGCTGCTTATAGCCTTAGGGCATAAAAAGCTAAGATTACAAAAACTTGACTAGCACGTGAACCTGTTGGCACAAAGAGGAAAAAAAGGACTCAAAAGAAAGCTGAGTTCAGAGCGAATTTAGCACAGACTTGTCAATCTACTCAGCTCGAAACTTTCCAAGATAACGATCATTGAAGTTCGAGTCCCGCTATGGCAGGAGACACGCTTGCGGATGTGACGCGGCGTTGCCATAAAGGGAAATTCGTACGTTACGAACTATAAATACAATCCGATTTAAATATATGTGTCAATCATAGATAGTTAAGAATAAATTGAATTAGCCACATCTAAATTTATATAAGTAAAATAAAATAAATGAGAATCTTTTGTAGACAATTTAAACTCTTTAGAGCGATAGAAGGAGACGTCCTTAGGTTTTAGTTTTCTTTAGGAGATAAAAAAAATGGGAAGGAAAGGAGGGGTAACAAGCATTTGAAGTGGAACGAATTGACACCAAATTGGCTTACTTGTTATGTATGTTTTGTTTGTTGTGCTCCGAGTGGCCCATGACTCGCAGCTCCTTGGCCGAAGCATTACCATTCATGGAATACGAGCTCGTTTTCTTCGCATGGTGCTGTCATGGATAACACGTACCGGTATAAATTATTAAGAAAACACGTTTTCCCTGTTGTTGTTTGCTCTTTTTCTCTCTCTCTTTCCCCAAAACAATGAGGATAAATACTAATAAAAAGAGAAGGTAATCCATTTTTGCCATTAAGGTTCACTACCTCAGGCTCAAGGCTTTTAGCTCTGAGCTCGAGGCCACAATTTGTCTTCTCTTATTAAAAACACAATAGATAGCTCATGCATGATTGAAACTATCTAATGGAAAAAGGGAAGAGCAAAAACAGACTTCGGGAAACGAATCAGGGAGCATGGAACTCCCATGGAAAGTAGACAACAAACATCCAGAGAAACATTAAGGCATAACTTACGTCGTTAAAATCGTCGTTAGGAATAATCAAAAACGTTTCAATGTTGTGCTCCCGTAAATAACCGTTACGTTCACCTCCGTGACCAGGCTCCACGCGATAGTCCGTGCCTAGGTACTTGAGCGTCTCTTTTGTGATATGCACCCTCCTAAACATATGAACAAACAAACAAACCGTGTTTAGTCGAGTAGAACTCAAACATATAAGGAATTTCGGGGATACAGTACATCCATAAATCCAACCCGTAATTGATTTAAATTACGGCATTTGACTTGCAGGGTAATTAGGAGAGAAGGGACAATTTAACTCGGCAGCGTTAAATCCGAGCCAAATCCGTTTTGGCCCCAGCCCACCGAGGCCAATTTGGCTCAGTTGGCAAAAAAGGGCCAGAATTTCATAATTCGATTTGGGACGAACAAGTGATCTATTATACGTGGTCCAGGTACGCAAACGATGTCTAATTTCGTACGCTTTTCAAAAACGTGACTCGTTTTCGAGTCTACTTGAAAACTTGACGGAAGATACGGATCTTTAGTAGGGTACCCAAAGAACAAACTCCTGGCGTAGGTTTTACAACAGATGGGAAATAGAATGTGACTGCCAAGCTTACATTCCAATCTTAGATAATAAATACATGTCGTTCTTTTTAATTTCCAAGAAAATGGACGCATTGTGTTAGATTAGAACTTGCGCAAGGAACTTATGAAAGAGCTACTAACCATGGCAACATTCAATAATTCACCGGCGTTATTGTAATCTTAGCAACATATTTCTTACCCTGGAAAGGCTTCATAAAGAACCTTATGAAACCCTGCTACCCTCGTTTCCACGCTCTGGATTCGATTACAAAAAATTCCACGTTTTGAAGCCTTAACCTCAAATCTCCATCAAATCTCCAACCTCAAGGTACACTTTCTCCAGCAACCACCAAATGCCATAAAAATCAGGAACAAACTCTTGGAACAATCAGGAAAAATTCAACGCTTACCCAGGAATGCCTCCAGATTCCATATAGTTTGCTAGAGTGACGTCGTTGCTCCAGACATCAAACTGAAACTTGCTCAAGCCGAGTACCCCGCAGTGCACTCTTCCGGAATGGATCCCAACTCGCATGTTGACGTTGACGCCGGTAACCTCGCGGACCAACCTAGACAATCAAAACCAGACCCCCGCACATCAATTAGCCTCGCTTTTCCCCTCAACCTTCTCTATTTCTTCCCGGAACTTAATCTATCAAGCTACCGCATCCTCATCTTGACACATACCTACACAACATCATGCAGTAAAGAGGGGGAACTAAAAGAGAACTCAGGGCTTAATTATCCCATAACAGACTTACGCTATCGCATCAATCATATCCAGTCCCATTTCTACGCAGCAATGGCCATGATCCGGCCGGGGCTCTGGCAACCCCGATACGCAGTAATAACAGTCGCCAAGTAGCTTAATTCGCAAACAATGATGTTCAGCTGCCAATCTATCAAACCTATGAGCCAAAACACATTCATCTGACTTGTCCAATCATGTCTACGGCATCCAGTTTCTTTTTACCTCGCAAACAACTCGTTCAGTAACCGCACCAGCTCTTCTGCAGTGCACTGATCCGAGAGACTCGTAAAACCACAGATGTCCGCGAATAAAATGCTGCAGAATGTTTCATCAGAACAAGTCTTTGTCTCGCCTTAAACAGAGAGACAAGTCGAAAGACTTGTCTTTACGACGGAGAGAATCACTTACCTCACGTTCTCGTGGCGCTGGATGTAGATTTTATGGAACATGGTGTCTTTAGGCTTGCCAGCGATGTCGGCCTTCATTTCCATAGCTATACAAAACGTCCGCGGAGGAAGCGAGGCGAGAGAAAATCACATTTACATTAATTGAGTCCTTATAAAAAATTCCTCGATCGACTTACCCACGTGCCGGGGTAAAACGGACAATAGGAGTCTCTCCTACAAGAAAAAAAAAATTCAAGGAAAAAGGAAGAATAACAGAAGGCATAATTGATGTGCATAAAGTTCTCACGACTCCCATTTCCCTTCCAACAATGAAAATCCGACATGGAAGCGTCTCAGCTGCCACGTCAATAAAAGTCCAACAGTGAAAACTTTAAAACTATCTTCACATTCAAGAACCGCCTAAAGATTGCTATATAGGAACGCTTTATATATTTAAAATAGCGTCAATTAAGGCTAAAGTGCACTCAAAAGAAACCTTAGTCCATGTAGATAGGTGTGAGATTTTTTCATAATTTCTGGAGACGTAGTTAGCGAGTTTTCCAATGTTGAAGAGTTAAGGAGTTACGCACCACCCGCGGGGCATTGCCGTGCGGATAAGGTCGGAGGCCCCGTAGCGCTTGCCGTTAGGCTCGCCCGGTGTTTAACAGCACTTTGCCGCCAAACTACTGTGTTAAGAAAAACGCAATTTTTTCCTAAACTTCTACTCTTTCTGGAGCATGCTATGCTACTTTGAAAGCCTTTAAGCCTAAAGTCTGCTCGTTAGAATTTTTCTTGGGAGTCTACCCTTTCAATTCTCACAACAACTTCTCAATTCCATTCCCATTTCCAACTCTCCTCATATAGACGTCCAAGCTCCCACAATAAATCATTCATACACAATACACTCAAGCCAACACACATTGTTACGTTCTTCCTGTCTTTGTACCCAAGTCTGAGCCTGACGAGATTTGGCAATCCCAACGATCTTTAATGCTCTCTCTCTCTCGGCGACTCCACCGAAAAGGTGCCTGAATGCTCGGAACCTTAGGACCTGAAACCGGCGGCACCCTTTGTGTCAAGCCTCAGCAGACCGACAGAAAAAAATAGTTGCGAAAAACAAAACCCTTAAAAGCTCAGTTCCCTTCCATCGCAAAAAACACACACATTTACATCACAGCAATTTAATTAAAACAGCGTGAATAATGTCTCCTACCTGCTGTTGGTTTTCCCGTTGGATGCTGATGCGCGCTTCGATACATTGCCGCGTCTCCAGAAATGCTAACCGTTGCGCCACTTCACTCGGGTACTGCGTAAAAATGCCCGCCAGGTTCGCGCAAAGAAATACCAGCCCATTGGCCGTCACCTTTGTCATAGAAAGTAATTTTAAAAAATGTAGAAAAATAAAGTAAACAACCTCATCAACTACAGTAAATTACATTGGTTTACGGCTAACCGTCTTATCACGTGATACACGGAAACAAGATTAAAAGACATTTGGGACCCAATCTAGAAGACCATAAAAAAAGGTAAGGCTTTTTTTATGTGATCCCAAAGTGCCTTAATTGGCCGTTAGAGGTTAACGGCAGTTAATACTTGTAATAGTGGCGAGACGTTGTAAAAGATCAATGGCAAAATAGCTCAAAATGATGCCAAGTTCCCGTGCTGCCGATACCACTGGCACCCGCCAAACCTTTCTTCCTCACAAAGCTTGGTACAAAGGCGCGAGTTATCAAAGGAACCTTTTAGCTCGGTGTCCGTAGTCCGTGTAACTTAAGCTCCTTTCTTTATGAGGCTAGTACTCCAGATCAACCAATAAATGTCTTTTAAAAGCTCCTTTTTAGCCTTCCCTAGTGAATAATAGCCTCTTTTCAAACGACCCAATCTTTTCTTTCTTTTACTGGACCGAAACCGCCGATACCAGAGTCTATAGATAAGAGAGTAATTCCTTGAAACCTGCTAAAATCTTTACGATCAGCTAAATCGACAGAAAAAATTTAATAAATTTAAAAGAAGAGTAAGGGTAGTAAAGATACTATTTAAGTTGAGTCCGAATATTTCCTGAAAAATTTTGCTTTACCTTTCTGTGCAGAAATAGGAAAATATTAATGGTGCAGACCCATAATCTAGGATTTCCTTAATCATGAAAGGTTTTTGGGCTTTGGCTTTTAAGAATCTCGAAATCAAGGGCTGAATCAAGAAACTCTTAAAAGTCGAAGGCTTAAAATTTGACTTTTTTAAAATAAAAAATCTTGCAACATCATTTCTTAATACTTTATCTCACTCCGCTAAGCTTCAGAATTTTCTTTCTTTTCTTTTAAAACTTTAACTGAATAAAATCTGGAGGATTTCCCACAGCGAGGCAAAGCCATGAGTAAAGTCTTTAAAACTGTTTAAAACATTGCTCCAAGCTATAAATAACAGATAAATTAATTAACCCTGTCAGTTCCACACCTTCCATTGTACAAACTTTTCCTTTACTCCAAAGCTTTGGGAGTACTTAAAAAAATCGTTTTAAACGCAAAATACCTTAAATCTGACACCAAAGTAAACAATCTGTAAAGTGTACCCTTAAAGCCCTTCATAATTGGATCGATAGATGGCGCTAGATGAAAACTTCCGCGCGGAATTCAAAGTGTTTTCTCTTTACAGTTTCTTAAAGCTTCTAGAATTTATTCTTTGAGTAATACTTCTTTTGGGGTCTGGTTTATAGTACCAATTATTTTTTATTTCCTTTACTTTTTTAAACTTCGAATGGTCTGAGATTTTAAAAAGTTTATAGGCTGTCAGTTGAAAAGCAGCTTTGGGTTTTTGGTTTAGGAGCGGCCCTTCCATGTTGTGGGGATCTTATTTTGGAACGTTAAGAAAGATTGGCTCACCGCAGAAGTGCAGGGTTGGTTTTGCTCCGTGATTTACTGCCCTGCTTTTCTTGCAATAACGCGATAGGCGGGTTTATAGTTACAGAGCAAAGCAAACACTGACATGGAAGAACCGCGCTCTTGTGGCAGCAAACCGAGTAAACGATGCCGACTTTTATATAAGCTTATAAATCTTGCTCCCCTTGCTCCTTTTGTTGGTACACTCCATGGTACTCGATGACCCGCTTTTTTATTACTTCTGGAAATTAGAAAATCGCCCTCTTCAAGAGACAGTAATTTCAAGTGCAAGTCGAGAGCAAAAGTAACGAGAAACCATGCTTGGGGGCGTGATTTTAAGTTGGGAAGGGTGGGCCAATCAAGCGCATTAATTTCTACCTAGTACTGGCACAAAAGACATCCCTTTCTGTTCATGGAAATAAGCCTGGAAATTGGATTCCTTTGCCTCCTTGACTCCAAACAAAAGTTCCCATGAATTAATGTCGCCTTACTGAATTAGACGAGGAACGACGTTAATCGATAGCAATCCATTCGACTTCTACACCAATAATACGCAGCCGAGTATCGGTCCCTGCCACTCCCTTTAATTTCTTCTGATAATTTCAAGTTTATTTATAATTTCTGGAAATTTATGTTGACTTGTAATCGCTTTAATTGCTATGCTGGTTTTAATTTCTGACCTTTTTAAGCAATAGGAAATTTCTTGGTCGTCTGAACTGTCGTATTACTAGACATTACTGCAGCAATTCGTGCAATGTTATTGCAAAGTTCGCGAATTCAGTGACGGGATTTTGCGAAGAGTAACTAGTTATGTCGGTGAAATGTTTTGGTGCAGTAAATTTGGAAGAAATTGACTTTTCTGGGGGGTTTGAACAGTCTATTTTAGGCATTACTGCAGCAATACGTGGAATGTTAATGCAAAATATTCGAAATTTTGCGAAGAGTAAATACTTCCTGAATTATTTGTGAAATGTTTCGATGCAGTAGTTTTTGAATAAATAGCTGATACGTTTTCAGACAGGCAGAAATAACTAGCTTACGAAAATAACGAAAATCTCCGCAGAAATATTGGTTGATCTTCCTGCTCCAGACAATGGTTTAATAGAACAAAGCAATAATATTGATAGTTTATGCGGTACTGCCGTAAATATATGCAATAATAGACGAATTTCTTCAGTAATATTCGACGAATGTCTAGCATTGCACTATTTCAGATTTTTTCAGCTTTCTTTCCTTTGAACCCCTCTGTTATAATTATATAGCGAAGGTATTGCGTGCTAAGGTGTTAGACCCGGGCCATATCGGCGTCAGAAAAACATCACGAGGCCATAGTGTGATGAGGGCAAAGTAATAACACGATACAAAAGGGCAACAAGGCGGAAAAGGGCGGTTCTTTTTACCTGTTGCCATAGCAAGGCATCATCGAAGTTCACGCTGAACGCACAAGCAATTTGTGTGACGGCCAAAGCCACTCCGCACGCGGTGGATTCTCTCACATGAAGGGGCAGGAAGGTGTAGGTGACATAGATGAAGAAGACGGTGCTCCAAGCACCAGTAATGACGACAGCCTTCCGTCCCGGGTCGAGGCAGAGGACCAGTTCGATGCCCACGAACGACCCCAGCATCACGTACGAGAAAACGATGAGATACACTTCATTGAGAAGGGAACGAGCTACGACGATCTCCAAGCCAAGGTACAAGAGAGCGAACAAGCCCAACGTGATACTCTGGAAGACGTCCTCTTCCCCGCCCAAGGTGTAATAGAGGAGCGCTAACGTCGCTGCGAGGAGGATAAGGAGACCCAAGAGGCTGGAGAGATTGTTCTGGTTCATCCGCAAGAAATAGCGCTGGTATAATGCCTCCACATGCACGTTCTTAAACTGGTGGGAACGGAACACCCGGCGTAAGATCCGGCAGCATTGCCAGCCACTGTCGGGATGCTCCAGTAAGATCGACTCTTGATCCTCCCGACTCACAGACGTTTCTTCCTACTTTGGCGAATCCAGACATATACACCCAACCAACCAACCCCCCAAGCCAGTAATACAAAAAAGGACAGATCATTAGCTTTTTTTTCTGGAACGAGCCATCTCAAAATTCTTTCACACGTCAGCGATGGGAGAAAAAAAAACCTCTTGAGAGGCACTCGGCAGAACAACTCCCAGACGACATGTACAGAAGAATGTAATAATAAATTGCCTTCGTTAAGAAAAAAAATCCAGCTCTGCGGTTCAACCTCAAAAAATACCTTAAAAATACAGAAAAATGGCGAATTAAAGAAAGAAATAAGATATTTCAAAATACTAGCTTTAAGTCCGAGGTTATTACTGCGAAATAACCTCGAGGTTATTACTGCGAGGTTATTACTGTTGTTTCTAACTTTTTTTTGTTCAGAAAGCGGATCAGAAGAATATAAAAATACAAAAAAAGAGGTTTCCGATCTCAATAGTTTGAAAACTGACGAAGATCTTTGGCTAGTTACGCAGAAATTGAGCGAAATTATCAAGACGAACTGGGAGAACTTGCTTCCGTAATAACCCAAGGTTAGTAATAGTTTCTGCAGCTTAACTTGTGGGAAGTTTTCGATGAATATTGGCACTTCTGCAATAATTGTCCGTAATTTCTGCAGAAAGTAAGCAGACATCTTTGGCAGCAATGTTGCATTAACTAAAGCGCATTAACAGTAAAGCAATTTTAATAGTAATTCGGATAAAAATTAGACTTTTTTTTAGTGATTTTTGAGGAAATTTTGAATAAGATTTGTCTGCAGTAGTCCTAGAATTTCTGCAGAGATTGAGATCTTTGAACAGTAATATGGCAGTCATTTCTGCGACAAAGTTTCTGAGACTCCTAAAGATATTCACAAATAATTGCAGGTATTTCTGCAGAAATTTGGAAGTAATATTTGCAATAATGTCTGCTGTCATACAACCACCTTTTCTGCAGTAATACAAGCAAACCTGAAGAACTTCTCCCAATTTCTGCAGTGATACCGCCGTCTTTTCCGCATAAATCTAAAAATTCTGAACAAATCTATAGAAATTTAAAGAAATTGGCAGCAATTTTTTAAAAAAATTATAGAAATTTCAAAAAATGTAAAGAAATTTGTAAAAATGACAAGAACTTTAAAGAAATTTGCAAAAATTTTCAAAAAAAATATAGAATTTTCAAAAGATTAAAAAAAATTCGTAGAAATTACAAGAAATTTAAAGACATTTAAAGAAATTTAGAGAAATTTGAAGAAATGTAAAGAAATTTTCCAAACTAGAACAGGCAAATTTTTCTGAGATATCTTTAAAGGATGCGGCTAAGCGCTCAAGAAGAAATAGAGAAATGTAGCCTTCCTTAGCGATCTTTCCGCTCCGTTTCTTCCGGGAAACAATAATTTGAACACCTAACCTCTACCGAGCCATTAATTCTTCCCTAAGACGCTGAGTTTTAATGCTACAGCTACAAAGCTAGCTTCATTCGCTTGCCTCTTTTCCCTTTTCCTGGCAGAATCCATGCAGAAGGAAAAGCCCAGGCTCGTGTGGACACAACTCACACACATACATACATACACACAAGCCAGCCTCCCTCTCCTATCGATTCTTCCTCCTGTTCAAGCTTAGGATTCGCAATCCCCCGGAATCTCCCAAACTGCTCAAACTCACGTGTTCATTCATTCAAAACAAAACCCTCTTCCCTCCCTTTCCCTACAAGTTCTTTCCCCACAATCTGCCACATTTCTTCCCTCCACAAGCCCCAGAAAGAAAAAGAGAACAAAAAATAACTCGCCTTTTCTTTGTTGATCGAGGAAGTGCCATGAAGTCCAGACTTGTGGTAATGTTCAATAACTTCCCAATTGGATTTACGGGGCACCGAAGGTTGGCTCCCGGAACTCGCCGTTCCCAACGGTCCCGGGGTGGTTGGCTCCGCCACCGAGGACATGGAAAAACCCAAACTGACCACACTTGAAGCCGCCACCGAAATGGAACTCGGTACAACGCCATTCCCCACGCCTGCGCTCCGATGCTGCCGTAATGAAGCACTCCGCGTGCTCGTACTCTTACCGCTCCCAGCGCCTCGTTCCTTTATCAACACATTAGAAACACGTTTAAACAATCGTAGGGAAACTCTTACACATGATCTTTCAACATCCTTAACCATTTCTCTTCAAATTGCTTCCATCCTTTTCTCTCTCTGCTCCCTCTCTCTATTCCTCGCCAACGTTCGGCTCACAAAACGAATCTAATTTCTGGCACCTTCTCGCACGAAATGCTAACAAGCTTTCAGCCATGCTGATCCGAACTGGAAATGAAACTTTTTTGACAAAAAAGGTTCTGACAAAAGAAGTTCTGAAAAAGAACAGCTTTTCCGTTACGACACAGAGATCCAACTGCTATCCAATCGCTCTGTACATAACCATTTACCAGGATCGACTTGTAAATACGGAAAAAATTCTGCAGAAATACAGACAAATCTGTCGTTTAACCCATCTACAGAAGCAAAACGACCAGGAAAGCCCCAACACTGCAGCACGTCACTTAGCGGTTCCCTTCAAAGAAATTACACAGAAATGCGCCACGGCATGATTCCTTTGAAAGAAATTACAGTGATTCACAGAAATACACAGTGATTCAGCAGAAAGAAGTACGGCACGGGTAAAGTTAGGAATTGCTCCGACAATTTCTGCAGCAAGAAAAATACACATATTTGTACTTTAAAAAGAACCCATTTCTCTCCAGGCAGAACTAAATTACTAAGTAGAGATCAATTATAAGGCAATTCAAGCTCAAACAGACTGAGCTGAGCGAACGAATTCTTCTACTAAACGAGACATTTCTGCTAACTTCATTTCCACTTCCACGCCTGGGTCTCGAGATAACGTGGAACGAATGTCAGTGACGTCATCCGCTACAAGTATCCCATTCCCGCGTGAAAGTTGTCCGAAATTTCGGCAGACTAGTTATTTTAACTTAATACATCTACGTAACGATCTTATATACCGCAATTAAATGCCTAAAAAATCCGCTATTTTATTTAAATGCGAAGTCATATTTATAATCAATTCCACTTTTCCAGAAATGTAATATCGTGCGAGAATATAATTTAAAAAAAAAAAACAATATAATAAAAAAAGTAATAAAATAAAAAATATATAATATCTCACAAGAATTAAATTCAGAAAATATTTCAAGGTGCACTCGATTTATTCCTAGCTTCTTAAAAATTAAACGGAAATGTCTGGAGAATTCTTAATTTCTTCAGAAATTTTTTCTTTTCTAAGACGGTGCAGATCAAAGGGGATCGGATCCGGAGTTCTCGGTTCAACTTTTCAACAGTAAGTTAGCCTTGCATGTTCCCGTTTCGAGGTCTGGTGAACGCGCTAGCTCCGCTGACACAGGAAGAAATTGGATTATTTCTGCCAACACAGAAGACGAGCTTCAGCGCCAAAACTTTGAATACAACGCAACAAACGTAAGACTTTTAGCCCATTTAACTTTTCCAACACTCTTGTCTTGAGTCAACAGAGGCATTTCTGCCAGTTCCCGGTACTTTTTATTTCTTCGTAATTCTTCGCTGCTTCTGTCAATTAAAAGGACTTGGAAGGCAAACAATCAACTTTTTGGAATAACATTTCAAGTCGAGTTTTCCTCTTCTTTTTCCCGGAAAGGAAATTCAGAAGAAATACTGGTAATTGCTGCAGCCATGGCTGTGACAGGTTCAAACATCCCCTAAGGCCCGCCCTCTTTTTTCTATCACTTCATCCTTTGGACACCCTGGGCCTAAACGGCCCCAACGTTTTGCAGTTCGACAGGCGGGGGGGGGGGAAGGAGCAGAAATTTTGCCGTAGGGGGCCCCCGGGTTTAACAACTTACTCGCCACATCGGCCACGTCCTCTCAATCGAAAATCAATGGCTCCTCCCTTAACTCCTCCCCCCTCCAGCGCTCATTTTCCATACCCACTCTTTCACATTCAGTTTCAGCCGGCCAAGATCCATCCAGGACATTCCTCTTCTAATCAGTTAGCTGGGATTGAGCGACCTTCAATACAGTCCCAACAAGACTGTCAACTTCAATCCTATTACCTTTAAATCCCAACAAACAAAACAGACTACCTGTGATCCAGTTTCAAACCAGATTTTCCTGTCCCAGTTTATTTATTTCCCTGATTATACGATCGAATTACACTGAATCTCTTCGAGATCGAGCTCAAGCTTGGTTAAGAAACCCAATAAGCTCCTCCTCCTTGCAGAAAGGGGCGAAGAACACAGAAATTTCCTTCTTTAGGGAGGAAAACTGACTCCCGGAGGAGTAGGAACTGCTTTGACCAACTTTGAAACAGAATCCAAAGCCAAAAAACTGGAAGAAATCAGGGAAAACGTAGAGTCATGGGGTGCAAACTCGTAAAAATCGGGGAGAAAATCCAGAAGAATCTTATGGGAGTTTTCTATTGTTTCACATTTGCTTTCCGGAGTCTTTAGGACCTTGGCTGTGTTCCCAGAAGCCTGGCTAGGTTCCCAATTTCCCCTCTTAGTGTTCTGAAACCTTCGCAGCTTCTTTCAAACTAAGGGGAGGAGGGTTAGAATGGATGTCAGTACGCATCTCTACGTTTCTATCTATCAAAGCGACGAGACATAAACACAACAGACCGGGTCTTACCCCTTGAATATCGGCTTATACACCGGGAGATGTCCGGGAAAAGGGTGGGGAAGGGTATTGATCTTTATATATTCTAGGTTTTCCTACCGCACAGATGTAACATTAATTCCTAAGCAGGTCCCCCTTCCCAAATAACATGCGACAATGGGTCCCTTTGTGTCGTTGCCAGAGTATAGTGTAGCCTAGCCTGCTACTGTCATGAACCAACCCTAATTTTCGATAAAAACCCAGTGTGGATGAGCTTCCTGGGGTAAAATTTTACCCTCCTAACCCCCTAGATGTCACCTCCACTGTCTGACATATCTACGTATGTCATAAAGTTTAGTGAGTATAGCTTACCACGCGAGAGGTTTAGATGTCCGACATAGGCTGAAAATGAACTTAAACGTTTCTTTGTATATAAAAGAAAGGGCTCTGTGCACGCGACATAAAGACACCAGGCCCCGACATAAGGACGCCGGGCCCCGATAGAAGGACGCCAGACCCCGACAGAAGGACGCTAGACCCCGATATAAGGACGCCGGGCCCCAACATAAGGACGCCGGGCCCCGACATAAGGACGCCGGACCCCGACAGAAGGACACCAATAGAATTTCGACTTCAAGAAAGTCTATGCTCATTGGTTAAGTGCAAACGAAATTATAAAGTGCTTAAGACGTACTAAAAAGTACTGTACGTCACAAGGTTAGGCTAGGTTACGTTAGTCTAGGTTTGGACAGGCTTTAGGTTAGGCTTGGTTAAGCTGGGTTAGGATAGGCGCCCTTCTGTCGGGGTCCGGCGTCCTTGTGTCGGGTACACAGAGTCCTTTTGTCGAGTCGTCCTTGTGTCTACTTCCCCTTATTTCTATATTACTATCAACAGAAAGTGAAGAAATGTGTGCGAAGTATAAAAGCCCGGCAATCTTCTTAAGAAACCATAACTTTTCAATGCGAAACGGACCTAAATAAGCACTTAAAACGTCAATTCCAAGTGGAAGGTCAGGCAGAAATCAGAAATCCTCTAACTGCATATCACTGTCGCAGAAATTCAAAGAAACGCAGCAAGTTTCCGGGAAATGTCTGAAACGTCTGTCTAAAACCTCAATTGACCAGCGCAAGTGCACCACGTGCAGCTGACCTCAAGTTCACATGACAGACAGACAATCCTACCGGGTTCATTACTGTCGCAGTAATTCACCTGAATCTCACTTACTTGGAAAACCTGGTCATCTTCTTAAAAAAAACATAAGCCTTGAATCGGAACAGCTCTGACTAAGTGGTTAAAGCGTCGATTCCAAGTGGAAGATCAGGCAGAGATCAGAAATCAAAAGTCTTCTAATTGCATATCACTGTCGCAGAAATTCAACGAAATCAAGCAAATGGTCGTGAAATATCTAAACGTCTCTGTCTAATTCTCAAACTCCCTCAACAAGAGCAAGTGAGCCGTGTGCAGCTGACTTTGAAAAGGCAAGGCAGAAATCCCTGCCGGGTTTATTACTGTCGCAGTAATTCCCCAGCATCTCGCTCACTTTTCCCACCCTCGTCAAAATTCGTCAAAATTCCCGACAACGAACGTTCCCTGGGGTTTCCAAAGTACGCAGAAACTAGCGGTTGGCGCGTCTACCGCATGGCAGAAATACTACTAGATACCAAAATTTCTACCCCTCTCAACCGCCTGACGGAGCATAAAACGCGCCTTAAAACTTCTTAGAAAAAAAAACAAGAAGCAGGGGGGGCCTCGTCAAGTCTTTCATGCAGCTTTGCACTCTGACTAATCCAATCGCAGCCGCATGGCCGTGTTCTCCCTTTAATCTCCAACCTAAACAATAGGAAGAAATTCCCTTCCCGTAGCAGCAGCTTGCCTGCTTTCTCAAAAATCTCCCAACTTATACACTTGGATCTTCCGAAGAAAAAAAAAAAACACCGTCAAGTCAACAATAAACCAATTACTGGTCGGGAAGACTCCGCCTCCGAAGATTTCCTCCTTCACCTCAGAGAACAAGGACTACTAGCTCCTCTTCCTATGAGAGGAAGGGAAAAATCTTCAGCATGTCAGAGGCAGCAATGTGGAAACTAATTAAAATGGTACCCAAGTACTAGTACACGGTACCAGTTCCAGTACCACCAAGCCTCTCTTGACAAACACAAGTGGATTCAACTAGCTCCTTCCCGGAAGGTTGGGGGATGATCCCAACATTGATCAAAGGGATAACTGCGGAAGAGTGTTTATAGATAGACAAAGAGGGCTCTTCTTCTGTACTTCCTTTCTTCTTCTTTTCTTTCATAGAACAAGCAAAAGAAAGGAGAATGGAAGCCACGTCATGTACATGTGTTGAAGCTTTCTCAACGGGCAGCTTTATTTTCCTTTTGGCTCTTCCAAAACCTGCACCTGCACCGGCTGTCTTGTGTACGAGTCTTGAATAGATTTTCGCGATCTGGGGGGAAAAACGAAGCAGATCTGTACAAAAAATAAGAATCCGCAACCTAATTTTAGTTCCCGGACACGGAAAGAAGGTATAGAAGAAAATGGCGTAGTGGAACACGTAGTGGAACAGTTGTTGAACAGGAATCGCCAAAGGGTTAGCAGAACAGACCACTGCAGCCACACAGCCTCTTTACTGCGGTGCGGTCCGCTTAAACAAACAAATAGTTCTTATTTCTTCGCCGATGGTTATAAATACACCAACACGATGATAACAGGAGAGGGTATTGAAAGGGGTCTAACAATGGGGCTATTGTGTGTTTTGGGATGCAAGGAGAGCGACTGGAGCATTTCTTCGGCAGAAATAGTCGTAGAAATATTCCGCAAGAATTTTGGCCCACGCTTCAGAAAACCGAGACAACAAATGGGTTAGCCAAAAAGGTTTAAGGATGTGAAAGAAAAAGATTTGGCAACAATAAATTGAGAACAAGAAGTAAAAGACAGAAATAAAACACACAAAAATGAGGGTGGAAAGGAAGAAATATGAATCGAACATGAATTTTCCAGTAGAAATGGTATGCTTAGCTATTTCTGTTCGTCTGTCAACTGGCTGGTGCAGTTTGTTTAGGCAAATGATTTGAGTTGTTCACAGAAGGATGAACCATCACGTATGGACTGTAAGGATCGCAAGGATCACGTACGGTGAATGCAGTGGCGTTACGAGGGTAGGGCGGGAAGGGTGCGAGCCCTGGGCGCCATTTTCATGCGAAACGGTATCCTTCGTTTCACTCTACATTTTGTCCTGTATATTTTTTTTTCGCGGTTTCTATTGCAAGTATCGGTTGCTATGTTGTACGATTCCACCTTGCCCTCTCGGCAGCTTCTTGGAATAATTAGCACCCTTCTATTTCCTGTTCTGGGAGGTCAGCCTAGGTGAGCCCCGACGATTCCACCAAAACCATTAGAAATTTTTAAATAACTTTCTGACAGTAATGTAAGTGATAATGATCCCTACTACATATCGGGGCGATTTTCCAAAAATCGTCATTCGTAAATGTGCAAAGCAGAAATGAAATTTCACCTTTTTTATTACAACTAATTTAAAAAATCGGGCTCCGATGTGCAGCAGATTATTTTTCAACTGAATTTTTAGAGCAAACAGAATAGCAACCTGGTTATTAGATTTTGAGTAATCGCCTACGTAGTCTTGCGAAATTTCCTTCCTACTTCGTACTGCCGCATTGAACCATCTCGGTCTACAGCTCAGGTGCACCGTAGCCAAAACTCAGTGCGAAAAAAAGGGAGATAAAACAAAAAGTTAAAGGGCGTCAATAGGATCTGCCGTCCACCAGGTATACGCTCAACAATGAAAATTCTCTGACTCGACTCCGTGTACCCGACACAAGGACGCCGGGCCCCGACACAAGGACACGGAGCCCCGACAGATGAACGCCAGGACCCGACAGAAGGACGCTAAGACCCGATAGAAGGACACCGGGCACCGACAGAAGNGACGCTAGGACCCGACAGAAGGACGCTAAGACCCGATAGAAGGACACCGGGCACCGACAGAAGGACGCCAGAACCCGACAGAAAGACGCTAGGACCCGACAGAAGGACGCCAGGTCGGTGATCTTTTAAGGGACCAATATAATTTCAAGTTTAAAATGTCTGCTCATTGGTTAAGCGCCAACGAGATTGGAACGTGCTTAAGCTGTATTGACAATATACATCACAAAGTCTCCTGACCACGACAGAAGGACGCCTAATCTAATCTAATGTAACCTAACCTAACCTAACGTAGCTTAACCGAACCTAACATTACCTAACTTAACCTAGCCTAATCTAAACAAACCTAAGATAACCTAACTTTGTAACGTATTTTTAATAGTTGGAATTTCTACAGCATTTTATTTGTTTAAAATTGAGACTTTTACGAATCAGTATCTTTACGAAGGGACCTTCCATATCCTTACGTTCGACAATCGAAGTCAATCAAACGCCGGATAATATTCTTCAACACTGCAGCCTATATCAACTTCCTCAATATCTCTCCCTCTCTTCACATCGCAAGAACCGCAGTCTCTTAGCCATCTAGATCCCAGACTACGATTTCGCATGATGGAAAAGTACATCTTTAACCAATAAAACATTCTCTTCAGTCTTGGCCCACCCAAACCAACCTCGCCCCCCAAACTAAAACGGAGAAAAAGTGCCTTAAAGCTAACCCGAATCCTACCAACGATTTCAAATTTTAAAACCAAATTCTATACCGTTCAGGGACCTAATTTCTGTCTTTCGGATAAGAGGCCAGGGACCTCTAAAGCAAAAATCAATCCATCCCTTGCCTCCCCTAAAACCTGCCACTTTTTCATTCTGCCTCCCAATCTTTCCTTCTAAAAATCTGCCATAACTACCTTTCACCCAACTCGACTCGTGCTTGGAAACCCTCAAGAGGTCCATAACGTCTCCCATTTCTTTCAATTCTCTTGAAAATGCTGCAACACCTGGAAAGAAACTCTTCCGCACTGCACCCTAACGTCCTTACACTCTACTACCACTTTTATTTCCCTGTATTACTATTTCGTTATTTTTTACTACTAACTAAAATCTATTTCTTCCAAGTAATTCCACCTTCACGTTCCCAACATATTTTTCAATCAACCCCCCAAGCGGTACCCAGAGGGCCGTAAAGCCTCCCCCCATGCCCTTAAGCGGTTCTAATCCCCTCCCCCTTTTCCCCTCCCCACTAACGCCACCGCCAACAAGGTAAAAAGGTGGGGGAAATGGGAAAGGCAGGTACGCAGGGGTCAGGTAAGTCTCCCTTCTGCAAGGATAACCCCTCTCCTAACAATTCACCCATAACGTATTCCGTGTTGCTAAGAAACGTCCAGGTGCATCTCTGGGAAACAAAAACTTCCAATTTTCGTAAGACTTGGGCGTCCTTCCATTCTTTGTTTTTCATTTTTTCTCTCTCAGTCTGTCTTCCACTTTCTCTCTTTTTTAACGCTCCGTAGACAGTACTATACCGCCCATTGTGGTCGTTCTCTTTTCTTTCTATTTATAGCTTGTTTCGTTTCTGACAAGGTTGTTCGAGGTGACACAGCGATCTTTCGATACCTAATAGAGTAACCACTTAGTTCGAGGAAGAATCGAAGAAATCTTCCAGAAAAGGAAGAGTCCCCTCTTCTCGCTCCGTGTTCTACTTTTAACGCTTATAACACAGTGGCAGAAATTCGGAAAGAAATCGCGCCTTCTTGCTCTTTAGCAGAAATCTTCTCTAACCCAAGGAGAAGAATCTTTCCCGTGTTCTAGAGTCGGGAGCAGACAGAAACGGGTTCTTCTGTTACTTCTACGTAACGGTTCATAACTGAAAACGAAGCTTTCACCCCAACTCCATTATCTGACTGCTTTTACGGAATTGGAACAAGTATAGATGACATTAAACTTGATCCATAACTCATCCCTTTCCTAACCTTTCCTAAGTAATTACATGGGCTGCAACATGCCCCCTTTAACCCTCCCTATCCGCGAAATGGTTCCAATATTGTATCACAAACTCCGCATCATTATTTTCTCTCCGCACAAAAGACTCCCTAAATATATTAGACCCCCAAGAATGATGGATGGTGACCAAAAAACTTTGGCAGAAATATTTTATTTATCCTGGGGCTTATACGGGTTCCCGCACCTACCGAAGCCGAAAAATTCGTGTCAACTCCGTCACAACAAAAGGTCGGGACTGACTGTCACAACTCGCTCTACGAAGGATCTATCTATTTCTCTATATACACATATTCCCAACACGGAAATCGAAAATCGATTAGAACGCAAAAGGGACTCGATGCTTCAATGTTCCACACCAGACGGTGGAAAATCTTTTGCTTTCAACGGACGGTATTACGCTGCTATTCACAACAAGCTCGTCAATAGATGTAGTACCTTGGAAATATTCTTTAAAACATATTTTTAAAAATTGTCTTGTAGCATACGTGGCAGACGTTTGTTACAATATGCGAATCTTCCCGAGAACTCTAAAAGAGCCTTGTTTTTATTTTTTCAAATGTATAGTTTGGGTAAAGAACGAAAAGTTTAGAAAGAAAAGGTTGAAGCCTGATTGCATTGATTCCCTGGAGTCTTACCCCCCTCTTGGGTTCGAAAAGTTTCCGGAGGCTCAAAGTTGGGTTAGTTATCCATGGCTTCCCGGTAATTTAAAGCTACCAGCAGCAACCAGCATGTCAGCACGACTAACAGTGTGGAGCAAGCTTCTATACAGTACCAGGAGGAAAACAAACAAAGTGACGGGAGAGAAAGCGACAGAGACAGATGGTCTTAGTTTGAACCGTGAATCCCGGTTAAGTTGTCGTATACCTTGTAACTTATTTTAACTTGTGTATGGACTAATTCTCAGAATACCCGGTTCGACTCGATGGAACTTTCCTGGACTTGTTAGTTTTTTTTTATTATTTATTTTGGGAAAAAAGTACGCTTGCAGTGTACAGTACGTGGCAGATGTTTGAAGATTGGAAGATTTTGTTAAGACTGAAGTTTGATTGGAATTCTCACGTTCGATTGAAATTCAACTAATTCTCTTGGATTAAGGTAAACGATTAAGTTTGGTGAAAGGCATTAGAACGCGTTCTGCAACAATAGGATGGCAAATCAGTCAAGGAAACCCTTCCTCCGATTGTGCCAGTAATTGCCATGGGCTACTGCGAGGGAAGGAGTAGAAAGACGAAGGAAACTAGCTAAAGAATTCGCTTTTCTTTTATTTCCTCGTTGGCAGCCGGAACCTATAACTTAACTAGAAAGAAATGTCTATTAGCAACAACCGAAGACCCAAAGACTTCCTTTCCCCCCAAATTCTCCATTAGCAATCTTCAATCTCACCCGTTTTCCAAGAACTCACTGCCTGCATAGGACCCCCTAACTCAATCACGCCATCTCTTAGAGGGACTAATTAAAATCCCACGAAAGAAAACCCCCAAAACTGCCTCAAACCTCTAAAACCTCTAAAAACTCCATTCACTCTCCTTACCTATTTCCGCATCCTAAAAAAAAGGCTAAGGTACAAAAAAATCGAGAAAGCTTTCTAACTGGACAGCAGATGAAGCTTAACAATCTCTAATCCAACGTAAAATTTATTTTTCAAAAATTCAGGAACGGATTCCAAAGCCATTTCCCCCTCCACGACAGTAACATAACAACCCATAACAATCTACAAACCTTTCCGCCCGGAATTTGAAAAGAAATAGCGTTTAGCAACATAACAGAGTTTCGATCGAAACTTCGATCGAAAGCTTTAAAAACAGAAAAAATCAAGTTAAATGTAAAACAAAACTCGGCTTGCCATTTTTGGGATCCAGTGAATGAATTGCCAATAGCAAATGTAAAATAAATCCAGTGAATGGGAATTATCTCTAAAAATGTAGCCTCGGTTGATCTTTTTACGTGTTGTGGGCGTAGTTTGGGCGCTAGAGTCCCTTTTCCAATAGGCAAAATTAGGCAAAACTAGTACTTTTTTGTCTTCACCAGGGCGCCAAAGGAGGAAAAAGAAAAAGTTCACGCTAAGCTGCTTTGCCAACTGCTACTAAAGTTCTTCGTGTCACACTTTCCTTGCGGTTGCACGTGTGTTCCATCGACGATTGTTTTTCCTCTCTACCGTTTTCCTCAGATCGGGGCGATGAATAAGGCAGGTGGAGGCCTAATTGTCTCCCACACATGCGTCATAATAGTCTAAATATAGATTTTCAGGTAATACTAGCGCTATAAATTAAGATAATTTGGCTTCTAGCTTCTTCATTAGTAATAAGAACTCTTGCTTTTCAACAAACTTCTGTTCTGCTCATGCGTTAAAGCAACACTGAGTCCGTAATTAGTGCTAAAAATTAACTATTAATTAATAACAATTGAATCGGATGTGATTCAATGGTTAATTTCGAAAAAGTCTAAAATAATGGGCCATTTCAGACAATTGCAAGGAAATTAAGAAAATAAGAAAAATTTCTAGCAGCCAATAACACGATTCCTAGGAAATTTCATAATAGCTTTAGGAATTTAGATTTTGCAACAACAATTTTCAGGGGATTTTAGGATTTGAGATGCATTATTAATGAATTTAAAGGTAATTAAAAAGGTGCGGGTTTTAGAGTTTGTCAATGGTTATTTGATATCATCTTTTATCTTCTTGACATCTGAGACGTCGTGCGCCCTTTTGCATGGAAGAGCGTTTCATTAGCAAGCTATCAGCTTTCAATTTAATTTGCATTGACAGTGATATGGCGGAAACAAAGGCCCGGGAGGAGAAACAAGGGAACGCAAGGCTGTTTAGAATCTTAAATACGACACGTTTGCCAAGAACATGGATGAAAATATGAAACACTTCTTTGTGTGGAATCGAACAATGAAACTACACCAATTATCAAAGGTAATAATCCTTTTGTCTTTAGCATGTGACTGCACAGATATTCCTTCTCTTCAACACCGAAACTTACGTTTTGCATATACCTTTCTGGGCAACAACGCAACTTTCCAAAAACTCTTCAACAATGAGATTTTCCGTCACTTCAACCACGAAATTCCTAGCTTATCTTATCCTTACCGTCAACAATGAAAATTCTAGGGCATTCCTCACTTTCTACATCCCTTCCAACTGAGTTGGATGGTACAAGTAATGGAACTTTGCTTTACAACTAATTTGGCGGGAAACTGTCATTAATCAACAAATCTATTTGAAAAAAATGAAATTTCCACCCTAACTTATCCTTATCGTCAACAATGAAAATTCCAGGGCTGAGCATCTCTTCTAACTTAGTTGGAAGATATGGAACTGTCCTTTACAACTAATTTCGCGGGAAATCGTCTCATTAACCAATAAATCTATTTGCAAAACGGGAGTAGAAACCCTTTTTTTCTATTACAAGTGCGTTAGAAATAGCTGAGAAATGAAAACTGCCCAGAGAAGATAGAAGTTATATGAAGTATAACAAAGAAGAAAAAGGGCAAATGGACTCACCTCATCCCAATGTCTTTTCCGGGCTTTGAGGCTTAATTTCTGTTGTCGTTCTCGTCGCGAGTCGCTGTTGCTTCGGTACATGCTTCTTCTTCCTCTTGCAACCCGTTTTTACATCCAGTTGCAGCCAAAACGCAACTGTCTGATTGCGCTTTGGGCTCACCGGAAATTCACAACCCAAACGTTTCCAAGGCGGAAATGGTGTGGTGGTTCCTCCTAAATCTTCACGTCTTCCTAATCAAATTTTTGGCGCGTTTCAATCTCAACACTTTCTTACAACATTTTGGGGGTAAATATGTTCAAACAGTTTTCTTAATATACACTAAACACCTCAAAAATGACCAAATAATGGATATAGAAACTAATTAATATTATCCAATTTCTACACATTGGTCAACACCGGGTTCTTCAAATAACTAATTAAAATGACACTACTCGAATAGAATTCGTATTCTATACAATGATCGTTCACAATTACGAGCTAACAATTACGGACCACGGCACCAAATAACTTCATTAAGCATCCGCAATAAATCCATTTCCTTGCACTCATTTCCCTCTTCATCAGTTCCCTTTCTCTCTCGTTTTGCTCATACTGATGGTTATTATATGTTATAATAATAAGGATAAGAATAACAATAAGTATAATAATAATAATAACAAATATAATAAGTATAATAATAGCACTATACACTATAGTAACACAATACAGTACTATAGTAATGACATCATAAGTATAATGAGTCCCTTATTATGAGAATGTATAAGATTTGCCTGAAGCTTCGCCCTTTCTGAGTCTAATATCAACGAAATCCCTTAGTGAACTTCCAAAAATGAATAACGAAGTTGCACTGAACTTTTGACGATCTAGTTTGGGTCACTGATCGATCCAAAGTTAAGATTCAGGATAGAATTAGCGATTCGGGTACATGAAACGCGTTTTAGCCGGAAAAAGGAGAGAAGGTCTTAATGACTAAGCGGCTTAAACTATGCGAAAATAAGCCATTTGGCTCCTTTTGACTCTGTATAAAGTCTTTAGATAACCTGCATTGAATTAGGAACACAGGGCCTTTCTAAGAAAAACTTACGGTTTCAAAATCCGCTCCAAACTCCCAAACCGTTGACTTTGATGTTGCATCATTTCCTCTCAATTAGCTAGACGAACAGTACTTTAAGGCTAATTAACGAAGTTAATCAAGTCTAGTCGGCGCTATGGATTCTCCTACCGGCTGCATATTCATGGAAAATGAAGCTCCTTTTACCCAAAATGCACTCAACTTGCCAAAAATTCGACCAATAAAGGGTATACGAAAAGGTCCTGCGAAAGAAGTAAGAGGAAAAGAAAACGTCACGCAAAATCATTGGACCCAAAGTGATTCCCAGACTTTCCTCTCCTTCCAGTACCTGACTTTAGAGAGAGTGTAATCCAATACTCTAAAAAGCGCTCTCAAGCAAAAAGCTCAGCTTCTGCTCGCATAACTTCCAAAAACGGCTTCCTAGCGACTCTTCAAAGAAAAAACTCTCAAAACTCCCAATAAAAGCTTTCTATGCCCTAATTTCCACAAAATCATGAGTGTAACCATCTTAGCCTTGTTATTAGAACGCTAGTCGGAGTTCTCTATCCCACTAAAACAGGAAAAAACGCGAATAAACAAAAGCGAAAAGGTCAGCTGTCATCTTAACCCCGTCTGGAAGTTGTCAGATAACGAGAAAAATAAACTAAGATAATATTTAAAAAATCCCGAAAATCAGGTTTATCAGTTTCTTCTAAAAAAGACTTCCAGGAGATCAAGGAAGTCGTCAACAAGCTCCACAAAGGCTAAACTTGAAAGCACTATGTACCAAGACGGTTCAAAATGGCGCCGTTAACACCTATTGCATCCCATTTCATTACCTCCGAGCTAATTAACCCTACAATCGGATCAGCGAACGAATTCCTAAAGTTCCGAAGCATCCTCAGTTGCACACTTGCCCTTATCCAAGGCTATTTCCCTCCGCTAAGATTTATTTTCGTACACTTTGCTGCGTTAGAACACTTTAAAGTGCTTAAATGAGCAGTTTTGGCTGAATATATTGCACTAAACATATTACTGTGCTCCAATCAACTTTATCTCATCAAGCATCATGAAACTTTCTTGATCTTTTTACATTACTTATTGAAGGAAAAGAAAAATCCTTGCATTTCCCGCCTAAATGCTTCATTATAGGGAAAAAATCCCTCACTTCCCGCCAAAAGTACATCAGACAAAGAAAATCCTAAGCTTACCCCAGTAATGGCGGAAATCAAAACCTTCCTACTCTTCTTCCAAAAGAATGAGTAGTTTTTGTTTTCTCTGGAGGAGATGCATGAGTAAAAGTGGAATCAAGGGTATTTAATTTATTTTACAAAAAGGTTAGAACCGTTAGAAACTTCTTAACCTTCTCAAGCGCGAAATTAATAATTCGGATATCTGTAGTTGTGGCTTATCGTATGCAACGAAAGATCAGTCACCGGCCCCTTCCATTAATACTTCAATTTCTTGATTGAATGGAAATTGAAGACAGGGAAATCGATGTAAATAAACTAAAATCTCATCCGGTGCCATCAATAATGATTTTAGTCAGCCCCCGCAAGCTCCTAGCAACACCCAAAACGTTCCAGAATTACTTCAAAGCTTTTCCCAAATCCTAGAAAAAAATCGCTTTCTCACTTTCATAAACCAACCCATTGCTCACCTACCAGACTTCAAAAACTCAGCTTCCAAGTCTATACAAAAACAAACTAATAAACTAAACTTAAATTGAATAATAAACGTAAACTTCCAAACTAATACACTATAGAGAAGCGATGCTTCCAAGCCTATAAAAACAAACTAAAGTGAGAAAGTTAAAACTTGAAATAATTGTAATCCATTTTTGAAGAAATTAATAAACGTATTACCCTTCCTGGTTACCAATTGAATTCGTTTTCTTTCCCTTAATCAATTTCCATTTATCGCTTTTATTTAGCACAACACAACGTTCTAGAAACAACACAACGTTGCTTCAGCTCACATAAAGTATGCATCGTGCCCTCTTCTCTCACTCTCGCTTCTTTCTGCCCTTATCTCGCAGTCATGGACGGCAGCCAAAAGAAAGATCAATAAAAACACTTCTAATAGCATAGAGAGAAAAAACTGTGGCTTTTTTTTTACTTCTCAGCGTTTTCTCAGCGACACATTGACATCCCCCGACACGAATAAAGAAAATTGCTACCTTAGCAATATAGATAACCATCCTAACCCTCTGGGAAGGAGAAAAAAAAAGTGTCCTTACCTCAGCCAAATTTTGTTCCAACTCCACACGATTTTCTAACCAAGGTCGTAAGAGCAATTAATCTCCCAATATTTTCCGCCTAAGTAACAGGCAGCAATAAATGGGAATGGAAATGAGTCCTAATGGAGTCACTCGGTTTAGTACCGTCTTGAACCGTAGCTGGTTGACGACTAAATTGAGGTGGAAAAGACAGCAATCTGAAGGGGAGGGGGAGTTAAAAGAGGAAGCACTGCTTCAGCAGGTGAGCCCAAGCAGGCAGGACCGAAGATCGTTCGGAAAGGCTCGGGAAATCAGAGGATCTCGCATGGTGTACTGTGCTGCTGCGGTGTGGGCTTTTTTTTTTTTTTGTCCTTCTCTAGGGGAAGAGGTGGGATGAAGATGAAAAAGGATCAAAGACCAAGTAGACAATAAAAGGTGACTTGCGCGAAAGATGCCCTGACATTGACAGCAGAAGAAGCAAAGGCTTGAGTGAAAAAATCTGAAAAAGATATAAAAAAGAACAAGCTCTTCGTAATGTACGTACTGTACGGATGTGAGGAAGCTTTTTGACGAAGAAATGGGATACCTTAACCTTACGTTCCACACGACACGCTCGGGAGACGAAGGCGAAGATTTTTATTTGATATTCCGAGCTACAGCTTCGTCAAAAAGGAGTAAAAATAGCCGAGATGAGCTATATGATTACGTTATTTATTAGCAAGGACGCTTCGGAACCGAGAAGTTTGATTTATAGAATACTTTTTCTACAAACTGAAATATAAATAAGCTTATTTAGACCTGGCTTTTAGGAAATTTGATCCAGTTCAATTGGCTAAATTACCTAACTTAAATTGGCGTTTAATAATATTTTTGGATACATTTGCTTGGTTGAGATTGCTTCTAAAAGGGTTGGATATGTAAGGATGTTATTGATTGACATTTAAACAGGAATTATGTTATGAGAAAAAATGGGTCAACACCCAGACGACGGAATTTAGTATTCATGTAAAAATAGGTTAATTTCATAAAGAAACCGGAGAATTTGGCTTACCGATGAACGCAGAGGGTTGGGATCCAGCTTAGCTGTTGGAAAAAAATAAGAACTGGGGCGTTTTTATGCAAAATAACGGCTTAAAATGGGTAATTCGCACAGATGTTGATCAGAAACATTCGCAACCGAAGCGACGCGATTCCCGCTGGAATAGTGTCGAGCCAGGAGAAGGGGCCCCTGCCATGACTAGACAACTTTCACGCTGAACGAACCGAAGCGCCACAGGGTGCTTGTCGGGGCAAGCTTAGTAAGCCTGCGTCCCTACTCCCTACTGGTAGGGTATGCGGTTCGGATCTCTGAAACCGGTGGAAAGTTCAAAATGCGTATCGCTGTTGATTTTTCATGGTAGTTACCTTAATTTCTCACTGTTAAAAACACACCGAATAGATAGACAGGACACCTTTTATTGCTTCAAAGCCAAGCGTCTTAGTTAGTTCGTCTTAGTAATGTACTACTAATTTAGAAAGTTTAGAGCGTTTAGAACCCAATTGATGTGATGTCTCCAAAGATGGCGTTATTAGAAACCCGCGTGCTCCGCCCCTTTCAGGTCACACCTCATTATTTACAGTTTCCTTCCCACAATCAACCAAATAAAAGAACAGAAAACTGCCAAAATAGTCCTCTTTTTTAACCAATAATGAAAGTAGCTGAAGATACTCGTATTATTAGGCGAAACCGTCCGGGAACCAAATCTAGCGTAATTATCCTTTTCTTAGTCCAATATTTCATTGTGGATAGTTACAACAATGAGAACAAGCTTCCGTTAGTTCTAAACTAAAATTAGTTTCTCTTTTTCTTTTCCTATACAGGATTATTATCGCTGGCCTGATGAGGCTTTTGATGAGATGGATAGCACATTAGCAGTACAACAGTACATCCAACAGTTAATACGGAAAGACTTCACTGCCATTGATGATATTTTGAAAGCTCCCGAGACCCAAGACGAAGGCGTCTGGAAATACGAACATTTGCGGTAAAAACTTTCTTCCTAAGACCTAAACTAATCAAATTAAAAGCCTCTTGATCGTTAACTAATCTTTTTATCTTGTCATTAGGCAATTTTGCATGGAATTAAACGGCTTGGCAGTCAAGTTACAATGCGAGTGTCAACCAGAAGCTTGCACTCAAATGACCGCAACTGATCAATGGATTTTCTTATGCGCTGCTCATAAAACTCCGAAAGAATGTCCAGCTATTGACTACACCAGACACACTTTAGATGGGGCAGCTTGCTTGCTAAATAGCAACAAATACTTCCCGAGCAGGTAAACTTTCTAAATTGGCGTACAGTTTCCTCTATCGACTTCTTAATTCTTTCGAATTTTCTAAATTTCTATTATTTTTTGTTCTTGTTGAGAATTTAGAGTTAGCATCAAAGAATCTTCGGTGGCAAAGTTAGGCTCGGTTTGTCGCCGAGTGTATCGCATTTTCTCCCATGCGTACTACCATCATCGGAATCTATTTGACGAATTTGAAGTAAAAATGAAAAGAAATAACGAAAAATCATTTTTACTAATTTAGTTTTTAAAATAAATTAAATAATTTTCTTCTAGAATGAAACGTATTTGTGCCGTCGTTTTACGGTCTTCGTCACGAAGTATAATCTCATGTCACGTGACATTCTCATTGTCCCAATTTTGGAGGGATCGGAAGTCGCTGTACCATCCGGAGAATCCGAAGCTTAAATAAATCTATTAAACCAAAACAGAAAAAAAGGCAAAAGTAAAACAGAAAAATACTTCGGAAAGTCAGGAGAAGATTCCGTTTCGCTATTTGATACGGCTTTAAGTGTTTATGTGTAATCTTGTAATATTGAGAACAAATTAAAACGTAATACAACGTGTATAAAACCGATACGCGTTACTTGTCAAGTTAGCGACAAACGATAATTTTAGTTTATTTGTATACCTTGTTAATTAACGAATTACAGTTAGCTCTAAGTTAACTGTACTTCACTAATTTTCCGAGTTAAAAGGATGTGTAAGACTGGAATTTCTCTTACGACACATAAAGGATCTAAACCTTCCATTAGAGGTTCCCAATGATCTTCAACTCTAAGAATTACTCCAATTATTCTTCAGATAAGGATGAAAATTCTTGCGAAAAGGAGAAAAGGGTTGCGTTCTTACCTCTGGTGGCTTAGAGCCGAGGTCTGGAAAACGGGTTTGCATTTCCGCTTTAGAATTTCTGCACAAGTGATGGCTTTAGGAATACTAGGGCCGTAACCAGTAAAAATCACTGCTGAAGGGTTCCTGTTCCATCCTCTCAGTGCGATGTCCAGTAGATTCCGAGTACTACAGTTAGGCTTAACTTTGATCCATGTAAATGTAGGAGGAAGTTCAGCTTCGGGGAAACTGATAGTATCTTTCTCAATCGGGTTTTCGATCGTGGCTCCTTTCTTGTAGTGCTCCACTAAATAAACAAAATACGAAAAAAGGTTATATAATTCTAGTACGCCATCAAGAATTTAAGTTACTATAGCGTTATCTAATATCGTTTGTTCTTTTTGTTGAGAAAGAGATTAATTCATTTAATTGACATTCACGATTCGATTCAGCCAAAATTCGAAAATTGCATTAGAGAAAATCTTAATCTAGTTCCAAACTATTTTTCTGAAACAAAACGTAAAACAATATCAAAATCAAAATTACACACATAACTTACTCTAGTCTAGGGTGCTTTTTTACAACTATGCCGTAATAGAACACTAAATATACTATTTTTAACACATTTATAGTAAGTTCGCTGTTGTTTATTTACTAACAAGACGACAGATGTGACCGTCAGTGTTTCGGAACGTATCTGAAATCGTTCTGTTCGTTCCGTTCATTTGAACGGAACGGTAACAAAACGGCACTTTTCGTAAATGAACGAGAACGGAACGGCAATTCCTCGTAAATTAACG